>PQWD01008440.1:63386-110741 GCA_019425675.1 Leucinodes orbonalis | reverse complement strand
CAATTTTTTTTCATTGTACCTCCGTGTCAATGTGTAGAGCTTAAAAAATGATGCAGAGGTTTCTAATATCATTTTATTATAAATTGAATAGTTTGCGCGAGAGACACTTCCAAAGTTGAAAAGAAAATTCAGAGGTGGTCCATTTAAGGAAGTCAGGGTCTCATGATGACTAGAAACGTTTTTATGTTAGTTCGCTCTTTTTAAACTTTTGTTGTCCACTGTAACTTGTGTATCCTCTTCAATAGTATTAAAGTCATTTTTTTCTCATGATTGTTGCGATCACGTTGCCCACAAAACGAGTTATGTTCAGAGCATTAACCGTAATCTGTGGTAACATGGCGGATTTTCCATTTAGGGCTGCCAACTGATACAGCAAGCATTTTAAATAGCTGTTGCGTAAACTACCCATTTATATTATTCTTTATCTTAGGAAAACGACGCTTTGACATTGTTTATTTGTTAAATTGACTATGTTAATATCGATACTATCGATGATCATGGATGATGTTCACGGTCAACTAATCAATTTCAAACTATCTATAGTTCGACAACACTGACTGTTTGCTTCGCTGTTATATTTCAAAAGTATTGAGCAAAAATTAAAATGTTCGTTGTGATAACCCTACGGCCTACAAAAGACATTGCGAAAGCCGTGGGGTAAACAGACGCTTCAACTTATGGATTCGTTAAGTGCCCTTGTTGTAGCTCATCTTTAGGAAGTATGAGATTTTAACATTTTATATGAACGTGTGTAGTGGCTGAGAAATTGATTTACACGATGGGGTTTCCCGCTTCAATCTCGGAGTTGCATAAACAATTGTGTACATAATCTATGTATAAATAAAAACAAATATATTATCATAGGACAACAGACACGTCTTACATAGTTATAGATCTGATATCTCTCTTCAACTATCAGTCCACTGCTGGACATAGGTCTCCCCATTTTGCGCCAGATATCCCGTCCTCCGCTTTCTCATCCAGCTCCCACCAGCGACCTTCCGCAAGTCGTCGTCCATCGGGCCGAGGGCGTCCTACGCTACGCTTGCCAAGACGCGGTCTCCACTCCAGAACTCGTCTGCTCCAACGGCATCGGTTCTACGACATACGTGACCAGCCCACTGCCACTTCAACTTGCTGATCCGGCGGCTATGTCGGTAACTTTAGTTCTCTGCGGATTAAATCATTTCTGATCTTATCCCTAAGAGAGACTCCAAGCATAGCTCGCTCCATTGCGCGTTGAGTGACTTTGAACTTGTGAACCAATCCCGCAGTCAGTGTCCATGTCTCAGCTGCGTATGTTAAGCACGGGTAGGACGCATTGCTCAAAGACTTTCGTCTTTAAGCATTGCGGAATAGTTGACGTTAAGACATGACGTAGCTTACCGAATGCCGCCCAGCCCAACTGAACCCTCCTACTAGCCTCGTTCTCGAAGTTATACCGGCCAAGTTGGATGGTTTGGCCCAGGTAGATATACTCCTGCACAACCTCGAGACGGACGCATCGACGCATATCGGTTGTGGCATGACACGACTGTTGAACATGACTTTTCTTGTCCAAATTCATGCCAAGCCCAACTCGTCGGGAAGATTCATTAAGGCTGTTCAGCATCTCCGCAAGCTCTTCCGATGACTCTGCCACGATGACGATATCGTCAGCAAAAGAAGATGAGAAATAACTCTCCATTGACGTTGACGCCTCGTTCAGACCAGTCCAGGGTCTTGAAGACATCCTCCAATGCGTTTGTGAACAGTTTCGGGGATATTACATCCCCTGTCTCACACCACGACGCAATTGGATGGTCTTGTCCGCTGGTCTTGGATCTGAACGGTCATCGTCGCTGCGTTGGAGACACTTCATCACCTCGATATATCGCCAGTCGATACCGCATCGCTGCAGAGCCTCCAGAACAGCCCAGGTTTCGACGGAGTCGAAGGCTTTCTCGTAGTCCACAAACCTGATATTACCGTTGGATAATACATATGATGAATATATTCATACAAAAACCATATTTATGTTATTGTTGTATAGTACTTATAGAGTAGCTCGATGCCTAAATTCGAGTTAGATGGTGATGAGTCAGATGCGTTGAATATTTTGCTTACCTTTAAAAATTGAGAGGAAAACCAAATCTAAGGAGGGGAGTGTGCGTTTTGGCATCCGAACGTACACTTAACAGATCAAACGGTTCATGGCGAAGCATGGTTCCTCTTGAAACTAACATCGTAAATATGTTAGCTTTTTTGTCCAGTGATTACACTGCATAGCTCTATATTTTACTTAATAAACATATGTTATTTAGGAATGCAGTTCGGCTATAAACACATATTGGTAAGTAAGACCTAAGTTAGGTTTTGAAGTGTTTGCAGAATTTAATGTCATTTTAATAGCACCATAAGCTAATGGACTACAAGGCATTATTTAGAATTAAATGTGTTAAATTATCTTGATATTGCGAAGTGATTGTAAACGGGCCAGTCATGTTCATATGAAAATACATAGTTTACGTATATATTCATATATACATATAAATAAGTGGTACGTATTATGTAATTATTATTTCCATATGTCCATAGTTTATAGTAGGCTTTTAGGCTCATGTCATAGACAACATTAAAATATACTATGGGTACGTACTATGTTTCAAATGGTTTTGGCAATCTTTACTGAATATGTATATCCAAACATTTATAAAATTTAAATATCATAATGAATGTTAAATATATCTAAAATTTTAGAATACATTATTATCGTCGGTATTAATGTTACCCTAAAAAGACGATTGCCTCTCAAAGGACTGTCACCTCAATCCGCATTTCTGAAGTCACAAATGGTTTTGGGGATCGGTGTACTGTGAGACGTCAAATGTGAGACGAATGTTTGTTTCCTATTTTTTTTTAAATAACACTATATACGTGGACATATAAAGAAATACGGACGGAGCGGTGGCAACAAAGTGTGTCCAAATTCTACCATTTTTTTGTATGGGAAGCAACAAATATTAAGACATTTGGCTCGCATGTACAAATACTAATAAATGTATTCGTACTTTCTCAGCATGTAACTATATTTAGTTTCATGAAACATGTAGAAACATGTTAATGACAATCTGTGCGTATTTTATACGTCCATGACTTTATCATAAAATTAGGTAATACACATCTAGCTTATAAGAACTAATGTTTTTAAGGTCATGTTCGCGTGACCTCTTTTTTCGACAGTACTAACACTGGTAACACTCAAAACAATGAAAGGAATCATCGATACAATACGGTGACAAACGCATTGACACGCGATTTCCTTTCTAATAAGAACCTGAGTCAGCGGCCGGGGGCGTTTCTGCTATTCAAACTGTCGTGGTTTTGAAATGGCCTCATTTGTGACACGTTGCGGTATGGACAGCTTAACTTGACATCAAAGTCTACTTCTACCTGGACTGCAGTCTCTTCAAATCACTATCTACATTCGGTTTGTGGTATCGAGCAGTGTTGCAGTGCTTCGTATCGGTTCCAATTCTAGAACGTGTTTTTAATAATGCTAAAAGTAGCTGAATCCAGCTCTTGAGCTTTTTAATTTTCATTTGTTTCATGGCTCGCATTGTTTAACTAAACTAAATTATATATAATAATTAACAATTTAGGTCTAGAACGTATATAGCTGATAATAGGAATCGTTGTCAAAAGTTCCATATTCTACCATTAGTGAGAGAAGACGTATTGCTGATCTTGTTTTTCTCCTTGGTATCTCAAATGGAACAGTTGATTGTCCCAGCTTTTGGAGCGAATCGGTCTTAGAACTCCATGTGTGGAGGGAGGAGACAGTGCACTCTGTACGTCCACCGGTAAAATCTAATTATAGACAAATTCTTATTTAGTGAGGGCAAGCAGGTGTTTCAATGACTTAACTAAAAGTGTAGATGTAGACTTATTTAATACTACAACCTTGCAATTAAGCGGCAACTTGCAAATATGCAGCAATAGCGTACCGATGTTTTTGGGTTAAAAAACTTTATACTTTGTGGCTATATGTGGAAACTTTTAATTGGCCTTCAATATTATATTTATTATGTGTCTAAAATAACATTAGCTGTAAGTTTCCTAAAATGTAAAATAAAATAAAATAAAATTACAGACATGACCAACCCAAAAGATTTTCTCCGTCGAAATAGATGACAAAAAGTTAAACGAAATTGTCTTTGTATTATGAAACTATAAGCCATAAAGTATTTTATTTTTAAATAAGGACGCCTCTAGTGCAACTACTTTAAAAAAAATTAAGGAAATGAAGCTGTTATTTCTTGTTGCTGTGACCAGTGCGAGCAGGACCTACATTTGAAGTGGGCAAAATATATTTTAAAAAACGAAGCCATACATGTTTAACCTACCACGCCCAATGCGGATTGGCTTGTGACTTTTTACATATATTAAAATAATCTAACTACAAAGTATGTATGTCTACCGGACACGCGCGCGTTGTCGTTGCGTTTTCCGGTAACCGTTTTAATATGCGACGGTATTCGGACACATCCGACCATAAACAATGGATACGGGAGCTTATACATAGGATATTTATTAATCACAGATATTATGAACGCACCAAAGGTTAGGGTTGCCCGAGTAAAAATGTTTGACCAAAAATATATTTGAAAATGATGTTCCAAAAATTGGCGACTCATGTTTGAAATTGTTCAAGCATTTCAGTGGTCTGGCACAATGGTTGATAGTCAGTAAATACACCAACGGTTCTGGGTTCGACCTTACCTACTGTACAACCAATTGACTGCATGAGAACCCAGGCATATACTACAACAAAATATCCTTTTTTATTTTAATTAAAGTTTAAACTAATATTTACAATCAAATCCTTTTCAATCATTTAAGCATATGCTTGCAATAAAATAAGTTATCCTGTTATGAGTCAAAACGTAAGAACAAAACAGAAGTAACTTAAATTTACGGCTCAAAAGTTACGATGTAATTCCAAGAACCCCTCATCAAATTACTTAAATGTTCATACATCACAATAAACTAAAAAGTACTCGTAAAAGGACGCTTACTGCAGTGACATCTTAACTTCCTTAATTGATAAATTACCTCAAGATAAGCGCCAATTGACAGATGCATTTAATTCCAAAACAATATTGTTTTCGAGTCATGCACGTATAGTATTGAGTCATACTTCCGATTAAACTTTAATGAGAATTCCCCGTAGGCAATTGAATGATAAATACAAAAAAAGAGGCGGGATAGATGTGCAATTTTGCATCTAACTCAGTAGTCTCAGTACGTATGTAATCTTCGGATAAGCAGGACGCATTGATCTATCGTGTGTAGTTATTATAATTCATTAGAAAGTGGTTTTAGGTTTAAAAAGAATAAAAAGGAATTCTTCAGCCGTGATTATATTGTAGTTCTTTGTCAAGCCTTAAAAATTTGTAAAAGTGAAACTCATTCGACGAATGACCGTCAATTTATCGATTTTTAATAGGCACATTTTTAATTAAAAAGCCATCGGCTACTTCTAATATTAGGAAATATTCTTCAGACTCGTATGCGTTCAGAAAATGTCGCCTGATGTTCCTGATGATGCAAGTCTTCAGGAACTTAATTCTGTGAATTCATTTAATCTGTATACCTCTGTCAGAGTTCTTCAAACTATTTAAGATTAGAAATATCGCATATTGATCATATCAGGAAGCAAAATATTGCTATATACAGGAATTTTTCAATCGCAAATATCATCGAAATTATTAACTTTATTCTGAGGATCATTTTGAGTATGCCAATTAGGTATATTTTAAAAGCACACTTATTTCTTTTTAAGGTTGCAGCGTCGATAAAGTCGAAAGTGAAATCAAGTGCAGTGAAATTGAAACAGTGATCGAAAATGGTAATGGAGTCGGTGCAAACCGGTCGGTTCTGGCCTCTGTCGCCTCGCATGTGGCGACGCAGCAATGAATATTCCAAAGTGGTGTTCGAACCTCGAAGACCACCTGCGTCTCCTATAGAAACGAGAAGACACTACCGTGATACGACCCCAGATCTGCTCAGACGCAATGTCAGATACATAGTCAAGGATAGACTGGACCATTTGAACTTGGAAGACGGGACGGAATACGAGAAACGGTGGAGCATCGACTCGAGGAAACCGCCTATCAAAGATGGCAAGAGAACAGAGGAGGTGGTCAAGTTGAGGGTGAAAAAACAGAGGCAGCCGAGGCCGAACAGCCTCCAGTTGTTGCTGTGTCCCTCAGGCTCTGGACATTACAGCAGTGGCACGTGGCGGTATACGAGGGTGCGGTCTAAAAGGTTTGTGTTTTTCTGTTACCTCCCTCCGTGGTCTTATGGTTGGTTGGTAGCGTTGGTTATTCGTAGTGGGTTCAAATTCTGCGGGGAGATCATTTAATGAAGGTCACTTTTTTGTGATTTTTCCTTTGCGCTTGGGACATTGCAGGCTGAAACACCGGATTGTCTGAAAATAAATATGATTCACATGACCTACTCACAAACAGACACATATACATACAGAGACACACATACGCACACAAATACTTTGCTCGCAAATTCATTTAATATTGTAAAAAAATATATATTTTATTTTGCAATTCATGTATGTAAACCGTGTGTCCAAAAGTGCAACCAGTAAACTTTGTGGGGCTAAAACTACTGAGGGGCCCATCTAATAGTCATTTCAAAAAACTGTTCCCATAATGATCTTTTATTACTATAAATTATTTATTGCACAGCAAAAAATACATTACTTAAATCTACGCAAGTTTTTATAGAGAAACCGAATCGCCTATTGTTTAAGCAGTGAGGGCGTGGACTACAAAAATAATAGGAATACCATCATCATGATCAGCTTGAGATATCCCGCTGCAGGGCGTCCGATAGATCATAGCGAATCTTTCCTCGATTGGAAATATAAGGCGTTATCAAGCTATCATCTCAAAACCAGTGTTTGTCTACATTACTAGACCCCGGAGTCCTTATTGATGATTATGATTTCCAAATTATAAAAATCAGCATCATCCCAGCCCACCCGGTTATTATTAGGCGTTAGTCGTCCAAGCGGGCCCAGTGCGGATTGGACGACTTCACACACATCTTTTGAATCTCTTCGCAGGCGTGCATGAAGGTTTGGTTTCCTCACGATGTTTTCCTTCACCGTAAGAGCGTCGGATAACGTACATATAATTTCGAAAATTCGAAAACACATTGGTACGTGGCGGGATTTAAACAAGAGTCCACACCATTGAGCCACCGACGCCGAATAAAAATAAATGATTTGAAATAAATAAATTAAAAATCAATAGTTTAACAAATTTGAAACCATTCCAAACTGCTATTTGTTAGTTAAGGAGTGTCAGAGGTTCAAGTACGGTTGTGTTCTACTTTGTTGTTCATGGTTTTGTTTGGAGCAGTATTCTAATGCAAATCGCAATCTATTTTCGATGACATACGCACATTGAATTGTAATATTATTTATTTGATAAATATATTCGTTCGTCTTCAAGATTTTTTAGCTATTTTTTTACAAACAAATCAGCATGAACCGGGTGGCGCATATATATATAAGATTCCCAGGTTTTTAATTTTTATTAAACTTTCAAGTTAGTAGTTAAATGATTCCATCATTTAACTTAAAATGTTTTTATATAAATCGGATCCCAGCTGATATAACACTTAACAAAAATTGACAAATAGTACAAATTTATTTAAACACCAAAAATTTAACAAGAAGTATTAAGGATGCATGGATTACATCCTTAAGTATTTCTTTTATCACTTTCACACTTAAGTACCTACATATATAAATTTATTTTGAACTAAGAGCCCTCAGATAAATAGCCTGATCAAAATAGTTCGAAACAATCAACTGCGTTACACGAGAATGACATAAGTCAGCGAGGAATTTAGTCCGTTGAATCTGGTGGCCTATTCGGCACAAACGTTCACGACAATATAATTATAAATATATCATAAACAAATTTGCGTGGATATGGATACCAAAACTACGACTCGAGTTTGAGCGAGACAAACGAACAGCAAATCAATTCTTATAGATTAGTTGATATCGAAATGCCCTAACATATTTATTAATTTTTTTACTCTGGTCATGATATTGCCGGGGACCAAGGATGTAAACAGTAACACATTTGCTTGCGATCTACAAACCTCGAATAAAAATATATTCTAGTGGAATTACCGGTATAAGAGACCTATCATTTGTCGCCTCTGGTGTCAAGCGCAGTGCGGCATTGATGGGGGATAATATCTATCTATCAGTTGTTGGTCTCCTTCAATGCCTCCTTGTCATGGTCAGGCGTGTCACTTACCATCAGGTGAGCGTCCTGACCGTCCTGTACACTTATAACATAAAAAATATTCCGACAAAATGATTATAGTATTGTCGGAGATCGTTTCCCATAGTAGACCCCGAGTACAGAAACAAAAACTGACAGCGGTGGGTCGACGTCTTCTAAGAAATGATGTTTATGCGTGTAGTGTGTGGGCGATGATTGGTAATTATTACCAATTGGTTACACTATGAGATGAAACTGTATGATATCATAATTCGGACTGACAATCAGCTGTAAGATAATATTTAAGTGATCATTATTCAATATCCATATCATCACCAGCATCATCATATCAGCCACATGATGTCCATTGCTGAATATAAGCCTCCCCCAATAACATCCACCCCAAACGGTCGGAAGCTAACTGCATCCAACGGCCACCCGCTTCCTCAGGTTCTGTTATCTTTGTGGTGGCCGTGCCATAAAAGAAATAGTATCCTTATACTTGTTTGTTAAGCCATCTGGCGTTTCCCAATTATCTAATAACAGTAATAGGTTAAAATTTCCGGTATTCATTTAGGAAACGTGTCTCTTCTACACTGACCCAATTCTTGGTGTTCTAGCTGATTCCGGTGCAACTTCGTCCTTTGGTATTTCATATAATGGTTCAAGTTTATCCATTCAAATCCTTGATCTAATGTGAACAGACCAAACCTAAGAGAGGAGAGTCACCGCGCTCATAAATATAAGTTGGCGGCCTTTTTTATGAGATTTTAAAGTCAGGAAGACTAAGTACGCCTACATTATTTATTATTATTAAATAACTACACTAATCGTGTGTAACAATGAACGACTGATTAGCAGATTACAAAACGAAAGCCAATGATCTGTTCGCTATCATGTGTAGGGTGACAGAGGACATTACACCCACGCGGACGGACTTTCGTCCCACATTGTGTTGCGCAACGTGTCGTCACTGTCACACACGCATTGGAATCACTGCGTACCAGTGACTTACTGTATTCATGTCGCCGCAAGTTTTTAGGTCCTTCAAAATAAAAAATGTATCCGGGGTCCAAATCAACAAGTCTCTTACAAATCTCTACTAGGTATTACGATTTAGGAGACTTTATTAATGAAATTACATTTGCTTTTTTATTTTATGTAATTACAATTACTGACGA
The DNA here is from genome assembly GCA_019425675.1 of Leucinodes orbonalis. Lineage (NCBI taxonomy): Eukaryota > Metazoa > Arthropoda > Insecta > Lepidoptera > Crambidae > Leucinodes > Leucinodes orbonalis. The sequence goes on along the minus strand of PQWD01008440.1, from coordinate 101,254 downwards.
CCCATCTGGTGTAATGGTTGAGACGTCGGCTATTAAACCAAGGGTTCCGGGACTGCTCCCCAGGCAGTACAAACATTTGTATACATGAACATATCCGTTTGTACTGGCCGGGCTGCTTTCTATGTATAATATGTATGTATTTACAAAAAAAGTGTATAAGTATGTTTATCCGTTGTTACAGTTATCCATCCATATTACAGGTTAATGCTTAGTTTGGGGCTAGGTGGCGATGTGTGATTGTCAGTGAATATTTATATTTGTTCAAAATGTTATGTAAACAGATAGAATGACTTCTCTATAAATATTGCAGTAAAAATGTATAATAATTTTAAATATTTCTGTGGGATCCTTTTCTATAAAGATTTTTTGTCATAAAAAAATCAATACAGTATTCAGTTGCAAGAATTTCTTTGTTGTTAGGCGCACACACGGTGTCACACAGGGTGTGCCGTTGGGCCCTATTTTTCACCAGTGACATGTTTATATTATAATGATTCTAAGATTTATTGTTTGTTTTTTATTATGTCAAAGCTTCTAGCAAAGCAATGATTTACCAATATTCAAATTTGCTTTCGGATGACAAAATTGAATTAAGTTAGACCCAAAACGTAGGCGTTGAACGAAGGTCCGTAGATACGGTGCGACCAGTTTTTTTGGGTCATTGAAATTAATAACGTGATATGTTATGTACCTGTCAGTGCGTTGATTAATACGACTGTGTGATTACTTAAATTAATTACTGTATGCTGGTTAATTGTATTAGAGTTTTCTAAATTAACTGATTATCATACGCTAATCAAATCGAGGTTTTTATTAATTTTCTTTTTTCTTCTCTTCAACCTATCGCACTCCACTGCTGGTCATAGGTAGGACGCTTTGCTCAATTACTTTTGTGTCTTTAAGCAATGCGGAATCGTTGACGTTAGGACATGACGTTACTTGACTTCTTGTTTAATGGAGTTAAATAGCAATTGATAAACAAATAAACTTAAACTCTGTGTCACTTCTCTAAACTGCCTTATTCTGACATGGAGTTATGAGTCGACCGCGATATAGCAGTCGGGACTAACGGCCTTTTGAAGCACGAAATCTTTTAAGCCAATCTGATGATTAAGTCAGACATTTGAGCACTATGAATACGATTTTATCTTTATAATGGTATTTTGAAAAATTTTTACTTACCAGGCATGTGTTTTAAAAAACGAGTTTAAAAGCTTACATTCTTTGAACAAAGCTTAGCATAGGTTTTTAATTAGTACCGAACCTACTTTGAAATTTATTCATACGGTGTTCATTTTAGTCATAAGCCTACTTAGTTTTATTGTGGTATTTTAACACATGTATGTTAAGGCTAAGATGTTTACGTATAATCTATTCACATTCATAGTCCGAAGATGCGATAGTACTTGGGGCTGGTAGGTTCTCCAATAGAGACCACCTACCTTCAAAGCAAGTATAGGACGGCCACCCACAAAATAACTTGAAGAAGGATGACGCTTCTTGCGGGTCCCTGGATGGAGGTAGCTTCTCATCGGTGAGGGTGGAAGTTAGTGACGGAGGCATGACTATGTTTGGGAGTGACCATGTTGTGGCTGATATGATAATAATAAAGACTAAGATACTCAAGCGTTGCTCTTTACTTAAATGGATTAAGAAACGGATGGCGCAATTTATCATATAGAGCGCTATCCCTTTTAACTCAATTTAAGTAAAGATCAACGCCTGAGTCTCGTTCTAGAATACGGGGCTTAAAGCAGTCTTGACGTCACGAAGTTATATAAAATGTCCAGTAATATGTAAATATTTGGCATATCAATAGCCACGCAATTAGCCGAAGCAAATGTCGAGACGTTATTGCCTACGTGCCCTGAATTCGGCTTAGGACGAACATGTTAATACGAGGACGATTCGCGATAGGTGGCCGATTTATATTGCAGTTTGGACAATTGTCGAAACAATTTTTTTATTTTATTTTAATAGTAAAATACGAAGTTTCAGACATAAGAGTACATAAAGTAGGTCAGTCTTTTATAGGAAGTTGTATAGTTTTTCAATAAGCAAGTGTAATGGAAAGTTACATAATAATCCCACCAAAAACATTCTGTAAAAAATCTAGCCAAGTCTCGATGGAGCTGCTTGATTATCTATCTCTAAAAAGTAATGAAATCAAGACAAAGACGTGCCAAGTCTAAGGTTCCTTACTGCGATTACTTTATTATTATGGTTGATGTTGTGTGACTTGGCCGTTGAAAATATACAAGGATACAAAACCAGGTGCTCCATGACACCATTGCACTATTCTGTCGCCAGAACCGCTACCCATTGACGATACAAATTTGCCACTTGGAAAACGGTGATTCAATAACCCGTCGATTGTAGGCTTGATAAAGCCACTAACATATAAAGAATGTTCAACGGCCAAGTCACCATCATACTTATTCATCATTATCTAGTAAACAATTTAGGATAGTATTCATAAACTATCTGTATCGAACAGTTATGGAAACAAAGCGTACGATAATCGTAATCAAATACACCGGTAACTGCAGTCAATAGACGGATTTACATTAGTCACAATGGGAAGCGAAACGATAAGGTACTTTATGGTAATATCTTTATTAGGTTGTCAGTAGTCGGGCTTAACAGTTTTGTAAAATAAGTCTTATAGGATGTACATATGGTTTGATAATATATCATTTGTTAGAGTTCACGACCCGCAAGTTTTGTGTAAGTATGACTTACACAAAACTTGCGGGTCGTGAAACGAAAGTGATGACGTCATTTTGCTGCGCTATAAAAAGATAGGTTGACAGATGTATAATAGTATTTTATTTTGTGGATTATTATATAGTAAAATTATAGTATATTGTAGATTAAGACTTAATATTTCTACACGTATGTTTTTGATATAAATATACGAGTAAAGCAATGATGTAAAAAGTATAGATTCGTGATACGTTGACAAAACAACTGAAAAAAGTGTTCCAAATGCAGCGACATCACACATATATACATACATATATTTCATCATTATACCCCAGAGTTCTAGATCTGCACGGGTATCGAACTTGGAAATTTTGTTTTATAATCCGATATCTCAACCATACATCACATCGTCAATCAACTTCATAGTACTTGTCCTGTTTTTTGATGCTGTTGCGAACAATTTAAGAGCTGTCGACAAAACGAAGTACCGTTTATAATTGTGATATCAATATTCAAGGGTGTTGAATATTCAGAACACGATCGGAGTTTATACTTATTAAAACAGATTGGAGGTTTTTTTGTTGTATTCATTGGAAAATATACCTTTTTTTCTTTTTTTTACGAACTGATTACTGCTGTTAGTTGCAGATGGCCTTTACAGCTTCACCGGGCAATTGGCGAGCGCAGATGGCTCTCAGCCTTAATGTTATTAATTTATGATTACTGCCTACATGTTAGCAGAAAGAACTACAAAATATACCTTTGATGTTATAGGGTTGTTAAATAGTCATCTGCTTACCTTAATTTCACGTTTCTTATTCCGCCATAACATCAATGCTTTTGTTTTGTGAGCAGGGCTGAAAGATGACCATGCACTGAATTTTCCAGAATCTCTACTTGGCGTCTTAACGTCTCAAGTTAGTTACTGCATTGTGATTATAGGGATCTCAACTATTGTATAAGCTACAGTTGCCAATAACCATTAGGTCTTCTTAATTTCTTTGGTACCTATTTGATAAATACAAATTTGGAAATAACCTAAAAATTTAGATGACATTAAAAAAACAAATATTTAAATTAGTAGGTGCTGCGATTTTCTGGATTATCTATTCGCTGATTGGTTGATGGCACGTACAAACAGACCTTCATATTGTAATTAGATACACCCTGTAACTCCGCTTTTCTAATCGTATAGTACCTATTTAACAAAATCTTACAGTAGGTACTGAGTTTGTCCCTGTAACAAGAATTAGCTACGTCCCTTATTTATTTTTGACAGTTTTTTAGACATACACTTATTGATAGTATACATGTGTAAGAGATACAAACAAGTAGTGAAGCCTTCATTACTAACTTCCACGACAAGCACAGCTCACATGGAAGCAGTTTTGTATATTGAAGTTTACTTAATTTAAACTATAAATAATATACTTAAAGTATGGTAATTAATGGTAATTTAAAGTATCGGTTACAAATAAGTGAGAACAAGATACCAAAATTATACTCAGACAAAATTACTGCCCCTTAAGAATATTAATCAACGTTCTTTTGAACGTTGAGAAATTAGTATTAATACCCAGATCTTATCGAAATAAAATTTTATTTTACAAATTCCAATAATCCGGAAATATATTTCCGGGGACTGTTCGCAGTCTCTAATCAATAGCTGTTGAAATCTGTGGCCGATCGCTGTGACTGGCTTATCTCGGAACTAACCCAGATCTAGCCCACAAAGCGCTGTAGCCTGTACAGGGCTGTCATGTCTAGATTTTGAAATTCACACCTCTGTGTGCTAACATTTATATACTATTAAATAAAAAGGCCGTCTAACGGTTCTTATACTGTTTAGAGTTCACGATTTGCTTGGACTTAATTGGAGTTAGAACAATAAGTCTGAAACTGGCAGAAAAACACAATAGCCTGGGAGGGAAAAAGACTTCGGTCCTAAAAAGGCCGTTTTCAATAAAATATGGCAAAAAAAGTCTAAACGATTCGCACGTTTTGCAGACGAAAACAGCCATGGGTCCAAGTCATCCCTGATGATCGCGTTTTTTCTTCTCATATTTTTCTGCCAGTTTCAGCCTCATTTCAGAACCTTTGGTTTTGTGAATTCATCATTCACACTAAATCGGTTTTTTTTAAATATATTCCTTCAATATACAGCCCTAGTTTTCATCCATTACGGCTTCCGATTGAATCTAATTGCAACCCCTAAATGGAGTCGTTGCCGTGCACGCTGATTCCTTGACATTTGGCAATACGCAAATTGGATTCCTGATTGGAAACCATGTTTATTTATTTAGGCAAACTTACAGCTTTCACATATACAACGTTATTTAATTTCTATTACATATATGAGCTGTATTCGTCGACCCATGTGGTGTAAGTTGTTGAGACGTCAGCTCTTACACTAAAGGTTCCTGGTACGATCCCCGGGCAGTACAATCGTTTGTGTGTTTGAACAAATGAACATGTCTGTATTGGTCTGGGTCTATGTATAATATGTATTTATTTAAAAAAAAAAATGTACATAAGTAAATCTTATTCGTTGTTTGGTACCCGCATTACAGGCTAATGCTAAGTTTGGGACTAGATGGCGCTGTGTGAAGGTCATTGGATATTTATTCATTATTTATATTACTAGCCTTGTATCGGCATAAATAATTAAACTTACGTCTTCACGTACCAAAGCGGTAGGCAGAGATACAAAGCGCCACTTTGCGCGGTCTTGACATACTTCTCTAGCTTTCTTGACAGTCATATTCTATAACTTACGACGACACGATCGTATGAACGACTGTTATCCTAAGTTTGTAGCCGGATGCGACGGCTAAACTTAAACTCAAATTCACATATATTGGCAGTCAAATATGAACGAGTGAAATACTTACATATTTTGAAATGTCAAATAACTCACTGCACTGTTGTGGGTTATTGAACCCATTTGCGGGATATTCGGTTTATTATTATGAACCTGCAACAATATCATCATCATCATTACGGCCTAAAATCTCGAAACGAATGCCTCCTAATGATTCCCACGCCACCAGGTTTACCACTTAACCAGGTCATCCGTCCGTCTGCCAATATAGGTCCACCCTAATAACTACTAACTCACTACAAAACTTATACAAGAAAGGTATCATAATGCAATAAAAGATATACATACATTAAATGTTTTTTTTGGACAAAAAAATTAAAAGCAAAGAGTATCAGCGGGTTTTAATGTGATTAATTTAGACGGCCAGTTCGCTCACCTGGTGGTAAGTGATACTCCTGACCATGACAGTGGCAGTGTTAAATTAATGACAGTATCAAGTCATTATTTTCCGTCAAAATTGTTCAGCACTCGTAACCCGAGATGACGTATATGCGCGGTATTTGTATTACAGTGCCCTCATCCCGAAACTCAGAAGGGGAAATCACTCATATGGGGCTTGCCGCCATCTCTAAAAAGAGAATTAGTATAATATTTCTTCGCCTTTCCTTGAAGTAAGCCCTAAGCCGCAGGCGTTATCAACAGCCTGCGGCTTAGGCCTTACTTGACTGTTGAAACTGACCTAAGAACAAAGTATAATATCAAACTGCCTTGAAAACGAAGTTTCAGGTCGTCTGTGTGGGTAACCCAATCTCACCTTTTTCACCCTCCACAACATCTATGCTTTGATACACAAGTAGACCGAGACACACATGGAGACATGTAGTTAAATTACTGGATAGTATGACTTAATGAACGGTGAAGGAAAACATCGTGAGGAAACCTTCATGCACGCCTGCGAAGAGATTCGAAGGTTGTGTGTGAAGTCGTCCAATCCGCACTGGGCCCGCGTGGACGACTAAGGCCTAATCACCCTATACGGGTAGGCTCGTGCCCCTTGATGGGGACGTTTAATGAGCTGATGATGATGACTTAATGTCTTCACGTCAAAAGTTAGTAACTGTTTCAGGATTACTTTTGTTCAGATGGATAAAAGAAGTCGTGTGTACAACTACAAACACACCAGTGACGTCATGGTGTTATTTAAAAAAATGCTTAGTTCATCTTTTTTCCACATCCCTCTGATTACTACTATCCAGGTACATTTTTTTTATTATCGTCTTTGTTTTTAATTGTATTTGCTAATTATTGTATAGCTGAGCGTGGACAGTGACCACCGCACTAAGGGCTCGACGTCGGCTGCACGCCTGCATTGTGCATTTGCATGTACATCCCCAATCGATGCGTAGGGGGAAGGGGGGAGGTGTGAGGGCTTGTAGGGCTGGCTAGTAGGTATATTATTATTGTGCGAGTTTTTATGCAATATGTTGGCGAGTATAAAGGATTTTAGGAATCTTGGCCTGTTCCTTCTTGCTCCCTCTCTTCAACCTATCGCAGTCCACTGCTGGACATAGGTGTCCCCATCTTTTATCTTACGAACTTCAAATATTTTCGCGGTCTGTAGTGAGCGGTTGCTGAATAAAAACAACAACTCGTTTTTTTTCTGGCGAAAACTCTTCTCAAAATATAAATTTTCTTTCCCATTTAAAATGAAGATCAAGTCAGCCGCCCGCTCGTTTGCCTACATAGGTTTGGTTTTTCAGTTTAAAGTCCAGGCGTCCAGTTTCAGGCATCTCTTAATCCTTTGACCGCCAATGACGCCTTAAAGCACCAGACACAATAGATTTTCCGTTGTGTCTGGTTTCCCGGCGTTTAAGACAGTATTACTTTATATTTATATGCAACCCCCTGGTATGAAGTCAGTTTGGTAAAAACTCGACTTTGCTTTTATCATAAGGACGACGCAATACAATTTAGAAAATTTGTGGGGTGTTGTGATTCCTGACCCGACCATGACAAGGAATTTGTGATGAGTATGAACAATATTTATTGACAATTCTGCATATCTGGCAGCCCTAAATCTAGGTTCCACCCCTTACCACCCCCCGACAGACACCGGCCAACATTCGTGTACTGATAATTAAAATTTCCGAACGGTGTCTTCTGTAAATTGAGATACGATCCGAATTAGACTGAGTCAGGGATGTGTCCGTGCAATATTGATGCATGCTGCATGTGGGAAAGAGACAGCTATATAGAATATGTTTCACTTTTACATTTTAACTGGTTTATTTTTTTTACGTCTGTCTCGGTGGTGCATTATTTATTTGTTTCCTAACTTACGTAAATGAACCCTTATGCCGCAATGATTCTAGACAATATAGGAAATCAAATGGGTTCTGATGGATAGGAGAGGTGGTTAAAGGGTTAAAGGGTTAAGGGGTAATCTGATAACTTGTGGACTCAATTACGTGGTTTTTGACTTTAATGTGGCAAAATGTTTATGGAAATGTCTTGATATTAATTACTTAGATTCAATGAGGACCCTTGAGTAATTGTTGATATGTTGACTTCTATAATGAGGTTTCTGGGTTCGATCCCCGTGTAGTACAAACGTTTGTGTGCATGAACAATGAGCATGTCTGTTTGTATTGGTCGGTGTTTTGTATATACCTATAATTTGAATGAATTTACAAAAATGTATATAAGTGTGTTTTACCGCTGTTTAGTACCTACCTTTGCTAATAGTATGGCCAGACTATTATATATGTATCTTGGAATCAGCGTGAAATTGTCATTGACATAGTGTCAAAATACATATTTTAGAATTACATTTATTATTCGCATTCCAAAATTTGTATTTTCCTTTTACTTATCGGGAAACACAAACTCAGGAATAGGAGGATATTACAGACAGTCTTCTTCTGTAATCAAGGTAATCTGTACGAAATAAAATTTGTCTCGAATCAAAAGGAAAACACATTGTATTTATTATTATTTAATTAATGTAACAGTACCGTCATAATTAAAATGGTAGTCATAAAATTGTAGTGGCTTTTGAATTTAACACACTCATCTGTAATTTCGTTATTCAATGTATGTAGATCTTCAAGATACCTTTTCTGGGAATTTCATCCACTGACTTTTGATAAAGTTAGCTGAAATTGTCATGGAAATAAATTTTTAACTATTTGAAGAAAGTTCTTAAGACAAATTTTCGCAAGAAAAATATATAATAAATTCTTTTAATATTGATTTTGCTTGGGAACGAATTTATTTTATGAAATTTGTATAATTTTATTTGTATCTCACTTCATAAATTTTGTCGTAAAACTCGATCATGTCTTGTAGATTGTCGCTGGGATTTTTGAATTTATAAACGTACGGACTTTCAATGTCTTCATACACGAGGTGGTCCTTAGTAACTTGCGGCCATCCGGACTTGCTTCCGTTTTTACTGCAAGTTGGATCGCTAGAAAGGATGAAAATACTTGAAGTTAATAAGGAACTCTTCTAATCTTCAAAGCAAATTAATACCATGCAAACAATATTGTCCTGCTGCAGGCTCCAGGGTTTCTCACAAAGAGAGACTAATGGATGTATAAGGCGTTACCTACCTTGCAGGTTCAATCGGGATTAGTGGATTGTAACGACTACCGTAAAATAACACTTGCCTTCTTGATAATTACACATTTGAATGTCAGGTGTTGCGGAAAAAACAAGAAGAAATGTGAATTGTTTTTGTCTTAAAATTTTGTCCACCAATCAAAAGTTAGCGCTTATTTACTCATGGTTCCTTATAGACCTAATCTGAATAACAAATTTCATCTTAAAATTATTAAATATATTATGACAAACATTTACCTGCAATACATGAAATTGACAACAAATGACGTCATCCAGTCCTTCATCATGTCGTCTTTGTCCTTTGGAGGGAAAGAACTGTTCGGCGGCAGCACAGAGTTCGACCTGAACACATACGTCAAGTCCTCGATGTGGGCCGCGCCCCTGTAATCTTGTAATCTTAGAGCCTTCTGAAACACCCTGGTCTCGCTCTCATACGAGAACTGGTACAAAAATGAAGGAGCTGCCTTCATATTTGCCCTCGTCCTAACCAACCTGAACGGTTGGTATTGAAATAAGCCTTCAGAGTAACACATCACCACTGCGTCCAATAAAGATTTGTGCTCCATGCATCTGTGGGCAGACTTCTCCCCTAAAGCCAAAGACACGTTGGGCGGCGTCGAAAACGTAATGTCTACTGGAAGGATCAATCTCGGGTTGGCTTCTATACGAGACACGAAGTTTTTATAATCCAGCATACGTCTGAAAGTTTCGACTTCTGCAGAAGCAAAGCCAACAATGAGCGGATACTCGTTCCCTTTACCCTCGGCCAGCATAATCTCTGGGTCTCTGTCCAGGACGGTGGTGATGCCAGGGTACCTGGTCTCCACAACCGGTGGGAATGTGATCAGGCCCGTTTGGGCTTGGAGCAAATAGTATGCAGCGATAATTCTTCTCAGTGGCATGTTCGTGAGTTCGCGGTGGATCTCTTCAGGGTCAACTGACATAATGCCGAGGTTGGCAAAGAAGGCTGCATTCACGGCGGCAGTGAATAATGGCGAGGTTGTGTAGAAAGCTTCGTAAGCGGTACCGCCGCTCATCAGAATAACCCTGAAATTAATATAAATTATTATTATTAACAATAATTGTACTGTAGTGCCTACGGGGCAATTATACAGGGTGTCTGGCGGCAGATTGATGTTTACAAAATGATATAAAAAATATATTATTTGACGTAAAGTTTTAATTCAAATATGAAACGACAGGATATTGATGCGGATTTCATTTTTTGAAGATTACTTCATCCAAATGTTTTCCGTCGAGTTGCATACACTGTTCAAAACGGAGCCACGAGTTCCGCGCCACACGCTGCAGTAAACTTGGTTCAATTTCGGTGATTTCTCGACGAATATTTTCCTTTTAGTCCACTACAGTTCGGGGATTATTAACGTATACTCTCTCTTTAAGATAGCCCATAAAAAAATCCAATGGGGTCAAGTCAGGGACCTCGGTGGCCACGGGATATCTCCAAAGCGACTGATCAGTTTTGAGGAAAAGCTTCTCGGAGCAAATTCCAGTTCCAGTAGTTTTTTACTTAAAAAGCAGTATAATGTTGCCTCCAGATCCTACAAAAAGACGATTGCAAAGGCGAAGGCCAAGCACATACGTTGCATTGGAGATAAACTTGCACGTTGCCCTTCCGGCACCCGGACCTTTTGGTCACTCGCTAAAGCTGTGCAGGGCAATTTTTGTCGTCCATCTTTTTCACCGCTTTGTAGGGATGACGGTTCTATTGCCCATACCGCAAAGGAGAAGGCTGACCTACTAGGTTCTCTTTTTGCATCGAACTCAACCCTAGATGACCGAGGAAAGACACCGCCTTCCATACCTAGATGTCGTAGTTCCATGCCTGAGTTGTATTCCATCAACGGGTAGTTCGTAAAACACTTTTATCTCTGGACGTCCATAAGTCTAGTGGGCCTGACCTTATTCCTGCTCGAGTTTTAAGGATATGTGCTCCGGAGTTAGCTCCTGTCTTGACGCGCTTATTCCGACTGTCATATTATGCTGGTATAGTACCGGATTGTTGGAAGATAGCTTTAGTGCACCCGATCCCAAAAAAAGGTGACCGCTCTGATCCAACTAATTACAGGCCTATTGCAATTACTTCCCTTCTTGCTAAAACAATGGAAAGCATTATCAATTCTCAGTTGTTGCGGTATCTTGAAGATCGCCAGCTGATAAACGATCGACAATATGGTTTTCGCCATGGTCGGTCAGCTGGTGACCTTTTGGTGTATTTAACCCATCGCTGGGCAGTCGCAATTGAGAGCAAGGGTGAGGCTTTAGCGGTCAGTTTAGATATTGCGAAGGCTTTTGATCGGGTCTGGCATAAAGCACTTTTAGCGAAACTTCCTTCATATGGGATTTCGGAGGGACTTTGTAGGTGGATCGCCAGTTTTTTAAGTGAGCGGAGCATCAAAGTCGTTGTCGATGGTTCGTGTTCGGCATTCTTGCCCGTTAATGCTGGTGTTCCACAGGGCTGTGTGCTTTCCCCTACCTTGTTTATCCTGCATATCAATGATATGTTGGATATTAGCAATTATCATTGTTATGCGGATGACAGTACCGGGGACGCACTGTACCTTGGCAGTTCTTGTCCCTCTGGGCAATCAGTGAATGACAGTCGGAAGGAGCTTGTGTCAAGGATAGAGGCATCTTTGGAAGATGTCATGCAATGGGGAACAAACAATATCGTGTCATTTAACCCTACTAAGACACAAGCATGCGCATTTACTGCTAAAAAGGTTCCGTTTGTCATGGGTCCTAAGTTCGGGAGCACTCCCTTGAGTATAAGGCCGAACATTGGTGTCCTTGGCGTTGACATATCCAGTGATGTACAGTTTCGCGGTCATTTGCAGGAAAAAGCCAAATTGGCGTCTAAGAAGCTGGGTGTGCTGCGCAGAGCTAGGCAATACTTTCCGTCCCACCAGCGCCTTCAGCTTTATAAGGCACAGGTGCGCCCACATATGGAATATTGTTCGCATCTTTGGGCTGGAGCGCCAAAATACCTACTTCTTCCTCTTGACAGCGTACAACGTAGAGCCGTGCGGATGGTCAATGATCTGTCAATAACCAATGGTCTGGATTCCTTGGCCTTGCGTAGAGATGTTGCGAGTCTCTGTGTTTTCTATCGCATATACAATGGGGAGTGTTCCAACGAACTGTTCAATCTGATACCTGCTGCTGAATTTCATCATCGGACTACCCGCCACAAGATGAAATTCCATCCTCATCATCTTGATGGTTGGCGTTCGACTACAGTTCGATTCATGCGTAATTTCTTCCACGTACTGTACTATAGGAACGATCTTCCAGCACGGTATCCTGACAAATATGACATGGCTAATTTAAGAAAAGAGCATATTCCTATCTAAAGGCAAGCAACGCACCGGTGGCACTTCTGGTGTCACCGTTGTCCCTGGGCGGGAGAGATGAACACAATTCTCATCAGAACAGGTGTCTCTCTTGCTCGTTTGCTCCCTATATCATAAAAAAAAAAAAAAAAAAAAAAAATTCATCGTAGCTCTACGCGTGTGTGCGGTCGCACCATCCTGTTGGAACCACGTGTGTGATGAGAGGTGTGTGTGAGGTGAGGAGGCAGGTTCGGTAAAAAGAAATCCGAAATCATGCGCTGATAATTTTCACTATNTGACATTTGTCGCCTGGCCCCGAGCATTTTCGAAAAAAAATGGTCCATTTATCCCATTCGTGGATAAAGCGCACCAAACAGTTACCCTGGGGCAATGTAAAGGCTTTTGCTGTTTTAGGCGAAAGTTCTTAGATCTTGGAAACCAGTAACGGCAGTTTTGCTTGTTAACGTTACCGTTTAAATGAAAATGAGCCTCGTCGCTCCAAAAAACTGAATTCACAGTTCGAAACCGCTCCAACATTGTTTCACAATTTTTTTACGTGAAACAAAGTCACTTTCTTTCAATTCTTGAACTATTTGAATTTTGTATGGATGGAACTTAAGATCCTTTTTCAAAATTTCATGAACGGTAGCTCTTTTAAGTCCTAGCGAGCCTGCCCTTTTCCGTATCGAAAGTCGTGGATTTTCACGTAAGCTCTTTTCAACCCGTTGAATGTTTTCGAAAGACCTTGAAGTTCGACTGGGCTCTGGCCGTGGGGTGTTATTGGCTGAAGCAGTTGCACGGAACCTCTGCACCCACGAACGGATTAAATTCACACTCGGTCCATCACTTCTCCGTCGAATATTGAAGTGTGAACAAAATTGTCGACGAGCAAGTTCGTACGAATCGTTGCTTTTGAAAAATGCCTCGACAGCGAACGCGCGATGTTCACTCGACCACTGCGACATCGTGACTAACAAATCCGCATGATCGCTGATTCCAAGAACACAATCCTCCCCCCGCACCGTTTATTACTTTTTGAAATAATCGTATTTTTAAACATAAATCTGCCGCCAGACACCCTGTATAATAATCTATCACATATAATTATATCGACTTATTCTTATGAAACAGACTACAAACCTTTTGAATAAGCCCTTGGTTGTGTCAGAAAGAGATAGCAAGTGAGCACTGGAAGCACCTGCGCTTTGTCCCATCAGAGTTACATCATTGCGGTCCCCACCAAAGTACTCCACGTTCCTCTGCACCCAACGCAGCAGTGTGACCTGGTCCCGTAGCCCGTTGTTGCCGGGGATGCTAGGCGTGTTCAGTGATAAGAAACCGAACACATTGATCCTAGAAAACACAACATGTTCGTCATCTTTACAGTCTTATATTTTACTGCCAAACACCTTAATCACCATACACACATACACAAACATCTCTTGAAAGACTTTTATACTCGTACCGTGTCTTTGGATCTTTGATCATTATACCAAAGAAAGCATTAAAATAATTTTGTTATGACTTTAACTTTGTTTGTACATTTGTTAACCAAGTAAAAGTAATAGAATTTAGAAGATCTTAAATCAGATACTTGTACATTCAAATTTGCACCGGTAGAATAAATGCCGTTTGAATTTGGAAGTACTCCCTAAATCTGACGAAATATTAAAAATAAATAATTATAGACAAAAGTTATGTTTTAAGCATTTTTAGTAAATAAATGTCATATACCTTAAGAGAGTTTTTCACCTTACCTATAATTAAAAGTAATGACAATAACGTCTTTGCTGACCAAATATTCAGGACCGTGAAGATCTGCATCACCAGAACCTCCAAGGAAACCTCCACCATGTATATAAACTAATACAGGTAAAAGTTTTACTGATCTATGTTTTTTGTTTGAACTAAATTCCCCTTCTTCCGACTTTTCATGATTCTCCGGTCTAGCATCATTCAAACTTCTGTTTTGCCTCTCAACTTGTCTTTTAGCTGCTTGTTCGCTATTTTCTGGCTCTAACGGTTTATTTTTTGATTCTGTTATCTTTTTACTATCTAAATAATTTGACCATATAGATCCTATTCCATGTTTATGATTATCAAACCAATCAGATAAAGAGCTGTTAACGATTTCGTGTTCTTTAATCCAACTTTTAGCTGATTCGTCTACACCGGTTTTATAAGTTTCTTTACTTTTTGCGTCGGCAATTAAATCTTCTCCCGTTTCGTCTTTGACGTGACTTTTATTTGGAATATGAATTGATTTTAAGTTCCTTTTTGTCGTTTATATCGTATCCTTCTTCATCTTTGGCGTGATTAGGAAGAGCATATAAAGGTACGTGGACATTGACATGGATACAGGCTTCGTTCATGCCGTACTTCGGCTGTGTGAGGTCGTTGTAGATCTCGTCATGCTGCGGACAGACCGGGCCTTCCTCTCGGGCGTCGTAGTCGTGCGTCCAAGGCTCTGGTGGTTGTAATTCCTGGAATAAATATTGTCACACATCGATACTTATTATGTAAGGCAATTTGACATGTGCAGTGAAATCCTTACGTGAATGGATAATTAATTTTTATTTTAACTTGTTGACCAGTCGAACGTTAACGTAATTTCAATAAGTTATATCTCTCCACGCTTTAAACCTTCGTCGAACAATAGGCAGTATGAATAAAAATTCTTTCTCAAGTTATAGCATGTAACCCTCTAAACAAAAATGTTATGAAACTATGAATTATTTTTATAACATTCTTTTCGCCTCATTTCAAGTATAGATTGAGTAACCAGCTCACTTTAAAACGCAGTTCACCAACAGGCTGCTTGGCATAAGGCACTCCACGGAAACTGGCGTAAATCTGACCACCCTCAGACCACCTTTGTAAACCGCACACCCATCCGTATTCAGTGCGCGCTCGCACGTTGCACTTGCTAAGTTCAGCATAAGAATTATCTGCAAAATATGGTTTTATAAATTCCATGAATGTTTTAGGTGTTTTGGGACGATAGGATAGTGACATTTTGTCATCATACTGACATTTAGATATAGTGCTTGATCAGGTGGCTTGTCTTAATTATATAATAATTGTTTTTACAAATACTAATAATTAGTATTTATAAAGCTATGCTATTTCAGCTAATAATATAATAACTTTGACTATGGTAACTAAACACTATATAAGCGAACAATATATGTTTCAAATATTTTATCCAAAAACCTTTAGACCTAAACAAGTTGTCCCTACATCGGAAACACTTTTAAAACCTGTCATTTTCATACATAAATTGTTTTTATTGCACGCCGTCTAACACTTCGGTAAAGAAATTGAATCTTAGATACTTTACATGGCACAATTTTTGATACTAAGCACTTACATAGATAAAAAATTTAATATTAAAAAAACGCACGCCAGCATTATTTACGGGTGGCGCGCACTACACTTAAACACTGTCTATTAAAACAACAAAGTATACTGAATTTGTTTCACTAATTACAAATACGCAATGCACTCAATATACAAACGCGTCCGTTTATGAAATTTTACAATTTGATTACTTAATATGCGGTAATTAATGCAATGTATCCTTCAACTTATTTGATGAACACGCTATCAAACGCAGCGCCAGTGTCCTATAAAAAAACATAACACCGGCATTGAAAGAGTAGCACCATCATCATTGCAGCCTATAATAATATATACGTCCACTACTAAACGTAGGGCTCCCCTAATGACTTACATGACCCGCTATTGCTACTAGGGACGTCTAGTCGTCATCTATTTGCTACGACCACAAGGCGACGCTTCTTTTAAACTGTTAATAAATCAAAATATCTAGTCCAGCTATTACTTTGAATATGTCTCGTATCTAAGTTATTTATTTCAAAAAAATATATCTTATACTATAAATAAGGTAATCGTTTGTTACCTAGTTTTTTTTAATATCGTAAGTAGAGAAATGAGGGGACGGTAACAAGTTTTTTTTTTAATTTTGGATGACCTTCGTTTACAACAGATGGTCTTCGGGACTTTACCGACGCGTGGCGAGCGCAGATGGCTCTAAGCCTAAATTAACAATGTCTCGTACTCCTAAGGAGCAAAGAATCCGTTTCCAACCACTAAAGGAGCTGCACTGCATTTCCTTACTTGAGACGTTGTCCTTGTACAGTCGATCTGACTTTCTTTTCTACACATCTTAACAAAACTGTAGCGTCTGATTGCAATATTGTATTATTTTAATTTCCACATGTACTTTTTATGTCATCAAATGAACGGGACGATCAGTGCGCACGCCTGGTAGAAAGTGATACGCCTAACTATGAAGGAAATTAATAATGACAGGTAGTCATTATTTTCCTTCAACACTGCCCTGTCAGCTGAGTGAGAAGACAGATGTAAAGTCTCGCATATCCGATAAATTTACATTGATTATATTAATATAGTGGATAAATACAGAATATAATAATTCTCTATGGTGCTAAGGATCTTGCATTTTTTGTTTTATTAAGTTTTTGTGTATTTTAATTATGTAACTGTTGTCATCGGTTGTAAGGAAATTGTGTACTTTTAATGCTTTGTGTATTATGTTGTTGGTGTACCTATTAAAATAAATATAAAGAATTTATTATTTTATAATTGTTATTATTTTATTTATGTGTAATTGTGTGTTGTTGCAGCCATGAGCCGGAGGGCGGCGGGCGGTGCGGGAAGGGTCCCCTAGCGCGAGCCATGCACGCCGCGCCCCCGGGCGGCTCGCCCAAGAGGCACGCACCATCGGCGCCCGCCCACGGTCAGTTCACGGTGTCTCCTTCTAAGCGTATCGATGGCAAAAACATTATCAAACCATCAAAGTTGAAAAGCAAGCTAGGGTAACAGCGTTGTATACAGATGTTATTAAATCCTGCTGAGAACATGGCAAACGCAGTGTTGCTTGAAACTAAATACTTATTGTAGATAGTATAGTTACATGTTTATCTGTTTAAACACTTTTTTACTTAATAAGTAATGAGTATTAGTAGAGACGTGTTCTGGAGTGGAGGTCTTGGCAAGCGCAGCGTAGTACACTTTCCGCTGGGGCAGGCTGGATGAAGTAAATAGAGGGCTGGGCTATCTGACTCAAAATTTCTCATGTAGAGATTTGTAATTAGTATTATTTTAATTCCGTCCTACGCGAGGGAACTACGTCAGAAGCGTGGAGTGGTGGCGCACTAACAGGTTTGATGACTTCCAGCCTCCCGAACAAGCCGGATTTCGAAAAGGCTATAGTACCATAGACCACATCCATACGCTACGGCAGATTATTCGGAAAACTGAGGAATATAATCTGCCACTGTGCTTAGCGTTTGTGGACTATGAGAAGGCTTTTGATTCGCTTGAGACAGGGGCGGTGCTACAATCTCTCCAGCGATGCCACATAGACCACCGCTATATCGAAGTGCTGAAGTGTTTGTAAAGCCACCATGCGGGTTCGAGTACAGGAAAATAGCACAAAACCAATTCCATTGCAAAGGGGTGAGAGACAAGGAGATGTAATATCTCCAAAGCCCTTTACTAATGCAATGGAAGACGCATTTAAACTCCTGCAATGGGAAGGACTCGGCATCAACATCAACGGCAAATACATCACTCACCGTCGATTTGCGGACGACATCGTGGTCATGGCAGAATCGCTGGACGATTTAAGCACTCAGGAATGAGGAGATACGTAGGCGGACTAAAGTCACTGATATAGTCGCCCGGGTCGCCAAGCTGAAGTGGCAATGGGCAGGCCACATAGCCCGGAGAACCGATGGTCGTTGGGGCAGAAAGGTTCTTGAGTGGAGACCACGTACCGGAAAGCGAAGCGTAGGATGTCCACCGGCAAGACAGGTCGGATGACCATCTTGCCGGTGGACATTTATTTGAATAAAGCATTTTTCAATTTCAATTTCAATTATAAATATGGCGCTGATTTGTGTCAAAAAACGGCTCTGCAATTTTGCAAAAAAAAAACAAAGAATAGTATTGCAACAAACTGTAGAGTTCAAAAAACAAACAAAAACAAGTAAAAAAACGGATTGATAAGTCTGTACTTATTAAGCCCGAGACTAAGCTGGGTTCATTATATTGTAGCCGAGTATCCGATTAACGTTCATTAAATTATTTCTGGAAAACAGCCATTCTTGCTGGTAGCATTTTATATCGTTGTTTTCTTTCGTGCATCTAATATTTTGTCTAAAGTTATCGCACTAATATTATAATGGTGAAAGTTTGTGAGTCTGTATGTTTGTTACATCGCCACGGATAAACGGCTGATGCGAATTTATAAAATTTGATATGGAGTTACATGATACCCAAAGTTTATTAGCTGACACCCTGGATTTGACAGAAACGTTACGTTTGTCTGCGGTAAAATATCTACGGGCAGCAATGCAGGGGGACTTGAAATAGAGTGAATCTTCTGAGTTTACTTACTCGCAAATATATTGTTGGAATAAGTTTCAAATTAAATAAATGTATTTATCAAACAAATGACTGTACTAATAAATAAATACTTACCATTTGCGAGCCATGTGGTATAATAGTTGAGAAGTCGGCTGTAACACCAAGGCCACTACAAACATTTGTGTTCATCAGTAGTTTCGAAGCATATCCGACGCAAAAAAAAAACAATCAAATTATGCCTCTTTGTAATTGTATATTTAGTATTTCTTTAATAACATAAATAACTCTACCTAATTCCGACTTTCGCATAATAAATGGCTACAATTGTAATGCACAGGTGCGTCAGGCGACCAATCAACGCTAAAGGTGCACCTGCCCAATGGGGGCTTCAACGTGGTGCGCGCCTCCTCCGAGGAGGACGTCCGCTCAGTGCTGCGGCTGCTGGCGGCGAGGTTGGCTGCTGGGGACCGAGTGTATGCAGCTTGTTATGCGCTGAGGGCGAGAAAGCTCACCACTGGCAAGGTAATCCATACTTTTTCAACCTATCGCAGTCCACTGCTGGACATAGGTCTCCCTCATTTTGCGCTAGATAGCCTGGTCCTCCGCTTTTCTCGTCCAGCCTCCACCAGCGACCTTCGCAAGTCGTCGGTCCATCGGGCTGGAGTTTTTCCAAGACGCGGTTTTCACTTCAAAACTCGTCTGCTCCAACGGCCATCGGTTCTGTGACATACGTGACCAGCCCACTGCTACTTCAACTTGCTGATCCGGCAGGCTATGTCGGTAAATCCATACCTATCCTCGTCTGCTCCAATGGCCATCGGTTCTACGACATACGTGACCAGCCCACTGCCACTTCCACTTGCTGATACGGCGGGTTACGTCGGTAACTTTAGTTATCTTACGGATTAAATCATTTCTGATCTTATCCCTAAAAGAGACCGTAGAACCCTAGAAGAGCTATGCTCGCTCGCTTCATTGCGCTGTGTGTAGTGTCAGTAGATAATTATTATTTAAAAAAAACTTATCAATATATGTGTCAAAGGTTGTGCTTGAAGTCGACCAATCCGCACTATGCTCGCGTGGTCGTCTAAGGCCTATACACCCTATACGGGTAGGCGCGTGCCCTTCTGTGGGCACGAGAAAGCTGAGGCATGAACTGGTGATGATGAAAGTGGGTCTGTTCGTCCGTCTTTCACGGAAAAACGAATTGACGTAATTTTCAAGTACAGATAGTTGAAGGGATGAAAAAGTGGCATAGGCTACTTTGTCTAATTATAACCCCCCACTCCGCACTGGGACTGCGTGGATGACTAAGACCTATACGCTAGTGATGTAAACATGCTCGAGTCGGCGTTAAATATTTCGAGTCGTCGCTCGGACATTCTAAATTACACGAGTCTGTTCTAAAATGCTCGAGCGTTGAAAATAATGATAAGTTACAGTCAACAGGCAATCGCCGTTAATCAATATTTCCGATGTATTGATTAGATGTAAATAGGAATGTAACACGTTAACATTAATAATTCTTTACATAACCCCTTTTATAATTTTCATCGCTCCAAAGCTCGACCACGCAACTCGAGCGGTGAAGCCCGAGTCTTCAACGCTCGCGATCCTTAGAGGTTCAAGCGTTTCACGGTCGACTCAAAGCGCTTATTTTTACAACACTACTTTATGAATAGGCTCGTGCCCCTCGGTGTGAACGTTCAATGGGCTGATGCTGAAGAGTAATGAATTTGTTGGCGACTGTTTCCAGATCCGATGGATCCACCAGGACACGCCGGTGGCGGAGCTGCTGAGCAGGTGGCCGGCGAGCGAGTGGCGGCTGGAGCTGCGCGTGCGGTACCTGCCCGCGAACCTGCGCCACCTCTGCGACTCGGACCGGGTCACCTTCCACTATTACTATGATCAGGTATGTATTATACTTGTATATACATCTTATACATATATTATATTTGTATAAGATATATCTTATATATTTATCATTTTTTGATGTTGATATTATGTTTTAGTTGATTTTTGATGTGTTTGCTTTGCACAATTTTGCCCTTTATTATTTTTGATATTCTTATTTGTGAGGTTGTCTGAAGGAAATCGCTATAAGCGAATAGACCTCCTAAATTGCATTTTTATTTCCCTCAATTACTATTTGTCTTACTTGTTTTGTGTGCAATAAAGAAATATATCTTTATCAATCAATCAGTTTATTATTCTATTAACCCTTTGACCTTCAATGTCGCCTTAAGGTACCAGACAATAGATTTTCTATTGAGCCTGGGTTCCCGGCATTCAATGGGTTAAAACTAAATCTTACTTCGTGTGTGTTCCACTCTGTATGTAGATATTTATTGGGTTTCAACAAGAACTTAATTCATTTTAATAGGCGCAACGCGACTACATGACAGTTGAGAGAGAACTTGTTGCTTAATTGCTAAAAATGATTATTTGATTACAGGTTCGCCACGACTACCTCAACGCCAACCATCCTATGGTGGATCAGGACTTGGCGGTACAAATATGCTGCTTAGAAATTAAGTAAGTACCATTTACCTACCTTTGATATAAAAAATCGTAGGGATAGACAGACAACATATTTAGAGAGACATCATTATTAGGTACTTACAGACTTCATCATTAGGTACTGATAGACATCATAATTAGGGACAGACCTATCTACTTTTATATTTGATTTTAATAAGATTCTGACCAACAACACAAGTAGGACAGACAGACGGCTAAATTTAGAAAAAGACAGACATCATGATTAGATACAGACAGGCATCACAATTAAGAACAGACAGACAACATAAAAGATATAGACCGACAACATAATTAGAGACATCCAGACAGCATAATAATAATGGACAGACAACATAAATTGAGACAAACAAACAGCATTATCAGGGACAGACAGACAACATAAATAGAGACAGGAATTATAATTAGAGACTAGTAGACATCATAGATACGGATAAACAGCGGAAGGCTGTAGAAGATTTTGATGCTATGCAGCAATATACTATACTATTCATAAGCATAACCTAGGCCTTCCAACAACATCTCAGAGGGTAAAGGGAGTAGCTGAAAAACACCGATGCTCGGGATTGATCTCATTGCAAACTCAGCTCATCTTTTCCTTTGTCTAATAGTGCTCATGTTTTTTATATTTTAAAATTTTATTTGTATAATATTTACAGCTACATTAAATCTATTATTATACTTATTAAATAGTCATATACCCACTACCATGTACTAAACCGGTTTGTCTACCTACCCACAGAAACTTCTGTAAGGACATGCAA
The DNA here is from genome assembly GCA_019425675.1 of Leucinodes orbonalis. Classification (NCBI taxonomy): domain Eukaryota; kingdom Metazoa; phylum Arthropoda; class Insecta; order Lepidoptera; family Crambidae; genus Leucinodes; species Leucinodes orbonalis. The sequence continues at coordinate 79,031 of PQWD01008440.1, read as the reverse complement.
ATATCACTGGACAAGAAGTTCAACGTGGAGTACTTAGAGAAGGAGTTCGGCTTGCACAAGTTTGTGCCAAGTCCGTGCTCGACGCCATCAAGCCCAAAGTGCTTAAGAAGGCGATACAACAGCAATTTAAAAAGGTATAAAACAATGAACTGATACAACAACAATTTAAAAAGGTATATAAAAAAAACAATTAATTGATATAACAACAATTTAAAAAGGTATACAAAAACATTGTTGCCTGATACAGCAACAATTTGAAAAGGTATACGTAAAAATATTAACTGATACAACAAAATTTTTAAAAGTATACAAAAGTGCCTACACCTCCGTGGTCTAATGGGCTGGATTTTAGATCCGGAGGTCGTGTTCGAATGCTGCGAATAGCATAGTGAAAATCACTTTGTGCCATTTTTTTCAGTTTTAAATAGGTCTCTATCTAGAGTTGATGGATAGTTATTATTTTCCTATATATTTCCAATATCGCGCTACACCTATCAACAGATGTTAGTCTCTTATACTCGGTAATTTTACTAGCTACAGTGCCCCTCATTACGAAACATAAAAGTGTATAACACTCTTATTTCACGGGACGATATCTGGCACAGCGGTGGTACCTACCTAGACGACTCAGTATCGAGTCTACCACCGAGTAATAATGATGATGAGGTGTACTTGTTGGTATAATACGAGTCACGAAAGATGACCAGTACGATGAGGTATTATAAAGTATATTTTGGTCCCTTTGGAAATGCGGTGGCGGAAATTTTTGTATCTTGTTTACGCTTAAGATACTTTTCAATATTTCATAATTTATTGTTACATTCACATTAAAATATTCTTTCTCCCTTCTCTTCTTGCACGGGAGGAAACCATTTGTGGTCAATCAATCAGCTCACCACAATGATGCAAAAAAGTATTAATTCCTGATATGCTCACAAAACAATCGAAAAAAGTGTTCCGAATGCAGTGACAGCACACATACACATATTTGAAATGAGCATACATATACCTAAACAAAAGACTACAAACTGTATTCTCTTTGGCGTTTTGAGGCACGGATGGCGTATCTACCTTTATATATACTGAATATCATTGGCCCACCAACGTCCTCTGCTGAACGTAGGCCTCCCCCAATGAGCGCCAACCATCCCGGTCCATTTGTGGTCATCTTTCGTGTATCGTACTATAATCCAAATGATAATGATGTTGCAGGTGGCCAGTATGAGCGACTCTGACTGTATGCTGAAGTACCTAGAGACGATGCACACACACTACGGGTACGATCGGGAGACGTTCACAGCGGCGCTGGGCAGCGGCTGGGCGATCCCAGTGGAACTCGCCATTGGACCTGACATCGGTAAGTGATATCCACTGGCTCGATAAAATATTCTGCAAAGGTTCCGGGTTCGTTCACCGGGCAGTACAAACATTTGTGTGCATGAACATGTCTGTTTGTATTGGTCTGGGTGTTTCCTATGTTTAATGTGTATGTATTTACATAATAAGTATAAGTATGTTTATCCGTTGTTTAGTACCCATATTACAGGCTAAATGCTTAGTTTGGGACTAGATGGCGCTGTGTGTATATTAGTGGATTATTAACATTTTGATATTTAAACACCCAAAGGTAGTTCCTCAAGGGAGTAGGACACCTTCTTTCGTCTGTTTTTTTGTTACATTAAGTGAATGCGACGGCGAGTTCGCTTCCTAAGAGAAAAGAGAATGAAAAATAGCCATTCCTAAGTTTCTGGACGGATTTTTCTAAGTTGTATTAAATAAATTATTTTTGAATTGAAATATATTTGGATTATTAATAATTACCAGTAGTAGCGGATGTCTTAACCATTACACCAAATGGGTGGATAATCGTAACGTACATGTCCACAGATATATCGTACGTGTCGCACAAGGCAGGCGAGCCGCCCACGTACACGAAGATAGCCTCGTTCAGCGACATCGTGGCCGTGCAGACACTCAAGTCCAACTGCACGCAGCAATCGCAGACGCAGGTCGGTTTGAAAACTTCGACTCTGCATCCGAACATACTAACCCCCGCCCCTAATAATCGCCCAATTTGCTGATTATCCAACACTAGCAATCAACCGCGCCTTTACGCAATCCCGCAAAACGTAGACGTCCCCGGGATCCGATTACTGTCGCCATCACACACGCAACACTTCAAGACCGAGATTCCGCCCCCGTCGGCAGGGGCCTTCGTCGCGAATCCCTGTAGGTTCGACCAGTCACGGTACCGGTAGGTACGTACCTGATCTCTTTTCTCCCCAAACTCATTCTAGGTTACCTAGCCCTCCGGTAACACCCTATGCCGAACACCCTTAGGTTCGAAGCATTTTTTTTTGTCTGCCAGCCAACAGCGATAAGTCAATCCAAAAAAGTCGGTCTAATTATTATATACTAGGTTTTTTGTTGGGATTTTTCGCTGTTTGCCACAGATGACCTTCACACCTTCATCGGGCAAGTGACCGCATATGGCTGTATTTTAGGTTATTAACTGAGAGTTTAAAATGAACCACAATGGAAAATCTATAGTCAGAGATGTCTGAACCGTATGGTCAGAGGTCGTAATGCCGTTGATAATATGTTGAAATATGTCGTTTCACAGATCGAAAACAGTTTAGTTTATCCGTCAGTTGACATTTCTATGTTGTGTGGGCATTTATTTGAATATATTGTGTATGAATTTAATTTATATAATTGTAATTCTATATATCAACAGAGTGGAGCCTGCGGCAAAGCAGCCCTGCAGTTGAGGGTGAAGGGAGCGACGGAGACGTTGACGATAACTTGCAGCAGTGTTGAGGTAATCGTATTAGGAGTTTTTATACAGAACATAATAAGAAAAAAACAACACATATAGTCATCATCAGCTCATTACGTCCTCACCGAGAGGCACGAGCCTACCCGTATAGGGTGTTAGGCCTTAGTCGTCCACGCAGACCCAGCCTTTGAATCTCATCGCAGGCATGCGTAGGTTTCCTCACGATGTTTTCCTTCGCCGTAAGAGCGTTGGATAACGTATACATAATTTCGAAAGTTCGAAAACACATTGGTACGTCGCGGGATTTGAGTCTCAGCCCTCCAGTAGGAGGGCAACAGTCCACACCATTGAGCCACCGACACACATAGTAAAAAGATAAATCCGATACAGGTTAATGCAAACCACAAGGTTTTTAAAGACCTTATTAAGTAGTTTCCTATAGTTTGCTAATTCTATGTTCCTATCGATTATCTAGTAAATAATCAAATATCTTGCTGTTTTAGGCTGCAGAGAGCTTGGCAGATTTAGTGGACGGTTACTGCAGACTAGTCACAGATTCGCAAACGTCACTTTGGAACAGAACGAGTACGTATTGAAAAGATTATATCAAGTAAAGTTGTATTGCTCATCAATCTGATTGGATTAGAAAAATAAATTTGAACTTTATACAAGTTAAAAATGCGCCGTAGGTTTATTAAACTGTTAGAGGTATTAATAACCTTATAATTGTATCCATTTTATAATGTAAAAGACCTATAAGTTGGTGTTTACTCAACATTATTATGTACAAGTACATAACATAAATTAATAAATTAATGATAAATAATTAATTAATTAACTGACATTACAAACACATAAACGAATGGAAACATTATTATGAATAGCTATATTCATCTATCTAATATTTATCTGCGATTTTGCCTTTAATTTCAAATAATGAATATTAATTGATGTTATCAGCACTTATATCATCACCAATATTTGCATTGGTTTACACCTGTATGCCCAAGGAATTAGATTCAAAATGATTTGGGATCTATATTACCATTGCCCAATTAAGGGTTAACGGAATTATCGAATATATCCAACCGGGACCCTTGATTTTCCAATGTGTCTGAACTCCAGCGCGTTTGAAAGGTTAACACTAACCAAACCGCATTGGGTTCTGCATTGGGACTATCCCCAGCAGTGATGTCTTGTGCGCTAGTCTTAAAGACTCATAATAATTGTACAAATATTATTTACAAGCTTCCGTGTGGAAATCACTCAACTGCCAATGTAAAAGTAAGTTGTATTGTTAATTAAAGCTTTGTAGATTTATGAAGTAATAATTGTTAATAGTTTCGAATAAAAATTGTGGTATTTTTTATGGATATTCTCATAATTTTATTTAAAAAAATAAGACGAAATTTAAGACAGCCAGTTAATTGTTCATAACAAATATTATATAAATGGAATTTTCGTTATAAAATTAGTATGTATTAAATTAAATTAATGAAGTCTGTTATTGGCCAAAACGAAAAACTTTATAATAATATCGCTTGGAAAAGACACTTTCCATCAAGTGGAAAAGTTTGTGAGTGTGTATGTTTGTTACTTCTTCGCATCAAAACGGCTGAAGCGTTTTTAATCAAATTAAATATGAAGTTACCTGACACTCTTGATTAACAAATAAGCTACGTTTTACTTCGGGAAATATCAAGACTTAGCTAGTTAACCAATAAACCTAACTTCTAAACGTATTGATTCTCAGCTGAGATGAGCAGCAGTTCCTCGGAAGGCAAGACGAGCTCGTGGGAGGCGAACACGGCCACCCTGCTGTCGGAGGACTACGCGGAGATTGTTGACGACGACGCGGACTACTCCACACCGGCTGGTTAGTGGACTAATAATTTATTTATTTATTCGTATGACATTTTCTCTTTACCAAGTTGCTTCCAATAACATGCAAGTTTACTCTTATAACAAGCGAATATCTAAGTTCTTCACCCATTGGACTGTGTCAGCATCAGGAGAAAGCCAACGCGGAGAGTCTCCAGGGAATCTCCGGTTGGGACAGTCTTATAATAATTAAGAAGAAAAGAAATTTCATTCTTTCAGTACCTATGTCTCCTAAGCTGACTTGATTTAGGAATAACAGTATCAGTATTCTTGTTCTGACTAAAGTTGCTCGGATGTTCAATCATCGTCATCATCAGAATATAACTCCCACTTCAGGAGCTGGCCTTCCTACAGGCAGTGCAAATATGTGCGTTCATCCACATTTTTGTTTCTATTGGTCCGAGTGTTTCCATGTTTATACATGTTTAACGACCCATTTGGTGTTGCGGTTGAGACGTCGACTGCAACCCCAAGGGTTCCGGGTTCGATCCCCGGGCAGTACAAACATTTGTGTGCATAAACATGTCTGTTTGTAATGCTCTGGGTGTTTTCTATGTATATAAGTATGTTTATCCGTTGTTTAGTACCCATAATACAGGCTTCACGCTTAACTTCAGGCTAGGTGACGCTGTGTGAATGTCAGTGAATATTTATTTATAAAAAAAAGTACAGAAATAAATATTTGTATTGTTTGTCTAGTACCCATAGTACGAAAACCTTACTTGAATTTGCTAGATAGCATTGTTTTATTATGTTTTTATTTACTTATAGTTCGCGACTACGAATTGGCCAGAAACCAGATCGAGCTGACGGGTATAATAGGCGAGGGTCAGTTCGGGGACGTCCACCGTGGGACGTGTCGGGCGCCCGGCCCCTGCCGGTTGCAGTGAAAACATGTAAACTGGACGCGGACCTCGACACCGCTGAGAAATTCCTCGAAGAAGCCTGTAAGTCGTATTGGATTGATACTTATTGGCATACGCACATATTCCACGCACAATAAGGCCCGTATTCTAGAACGAGACTCAACGTTTATCTTTACTTAAATTGAGTTAGAAAGTGATGGTGCTATTTATCGTATAAAGCGTTATCCCTTTCTCACTCTACTTAAGTGACGATCAACGCTTGAGTCATTCGTTCTAGAATACGGGACACATACACAGATATATTATTTTTTTCTTATCTTTGCCCAATTCACACTATGTTGGTTTAAACCATTTGTTATTATCATGAATTTGTCTTTAAATTTCTTACTGTATAAAGCTTTTCGATCCCGTAATAAATATGTTGAGACGAATATAACAAGGACTAATATTAATATCATGTATTTCGCTTCTCTCCCTCTTCAACCTATCGCAGTCCAATGCTGGACATAGGTCTTCCCCATTCTGTTATTCCGGTCCACCTTTTTGACTGTCAACCTTTATACGAACTAAACAATTTTTTTTTATTTTTAAGGTAGAACTGTAGAATGCTTTGTATAAGTAATTATACTCAATTTTTTGTTCATTACAGATATAATGCAACAGTTCTCGCATCCCCACATCATTGGCCTGGTAGGTGTATGCAGCTCGCCGCCCATATGGATAGTTATGGAGCTGGCAACACTCGGCGAGATGAGGGCATACCTCCAGCAGAATGCTCACAGGTGAAACCATAGAACTTTTCTACCAGTTTGTACAGATTTTTTAAGGGATCCATAAGCATCATTAGCCTGCAATGTCCTACTGGGGACAATAGGCCTCCCCGCACTATATAACTATGGGGATTTGTTCGATTCCCGTGCAGTACATTAACGTGTCTTGTTTGAATTGGTTTATGTGTTTTCTGTGTATAATATGTATACATTTACAAAAAAAAGGACATAGGTATATATATCCGTTGTTTAGTATCCATATTACAGGCTTAGTTTGGGGCTAGATGGTGCTGTGTGAATGTCTGTGGATATTTATTTAAATGATAATATGTCGTCGATAGAATCTCACCTACCTGGCCTAATAATACCATAACTAACTCTTTCTAACTCAATTTAACTAAAAAATTGAAGAGTGTTTATACAATTTAGTGGATACAGAACACTTGTGAATGTCAAATGAAGCTACCTAAGGTTTTGATGGCAGTTTCCCACTGAGAAGAATCCAGCAAGAAACTCAGTAGTCACTCTTTTCAAAAAAATTGTGTTTTGTACAGAATCATATTATTAAGTGTGTGTATGTTTGTAGATATTTATTTCTTATTATAACATTATCGTTAATTTGGCATTCGTATCCACAGACTAGAGACGTGCACGCTAGTGTTGTACATATACCAGCTGTCGACGGCGCTGAGCTACCTCGAGAGCAAGAAGTTCGTGCATCGAGACATAGCCGCTAGGAATGTGCTGGTTTCCACGCCTACTTGCGTCAAGGTTAATATATTATTTGTTTGTTCACCTAAAATATACGTCACAAATATTTTGTTTGTTATGAGCGTCGGTGGCTCAACGGTGTGGACTGTTGCCTTCCGATCGGAAGGACGCAGGTTCAAATCATCATATGTACGTTATCCAACGCTCTTACGGTGACGCCTGCGAAGAGATTTAAAGGTTATTTAACTGGAACACTATGTGCACGACCAAACATTTTTATCCGATAAATATTTGTACATGTACAGTAACCTTTCTTCATAAGGATTTTTTTAAATCTTTAAACTGGCGAAAGGGCAATTCGGCAAGATTTTGTGGTATTTTATTGAATAACTTTATGCTTCTTCAAACAAATGATAAAATTTTCACGCATTTGATGACCGACCATCGTTATAGTAGCTTGATTATTTTTATTGTATTTATTTCCCAGTTAGCAGATTTCGGCCTATCAAAGATGGTGGAGGACAAGTCGTACTACAAGGCGTCCCGCGGCAAGCTGCCCATCAAGTGGATGGCGCCCGAGTCTATCAATTTTAGACGATTCACTTCTGCCTCAGATGTTTGGATGTTTGGTAAGTATTCAGAGGTTTTCTCTTTAACACATCAATACGTAAAGGAACCATGATTCGACACGAATGGACCGGTATATACCCGACCGCTGAAGGAGGGTTATGTTTTTTGCTTTTTGCTAGAATGCAGTGAAATAATCCTTTTGCGGTAATTACGTGTTCTATAGGGTCTTTAATTAAGCGCTTTATATTTTTTAATGAAACACAACAAAAGTGTGCAAGATACCATCGATTTACTCAACTTTTTAAAAAAAACAATAAAATAATAAAATCTGAAATGTGCAGTCATGGAAAATTTAAGTCTGAGAATACGCGCTACCTTTATTATATACATAACAATGGTAGACCTTTAAAACGAATATAAACAATCAGTGATATCTCGGAAACACTTTAGTTAATTTAAATTTAAAGTAAGGAAGTGCTTAATAAGATACCCGTTATATAAACTCCCCTCCCCCTCAAACCTTCTAAGTCCCCAACGATGACCCTGACCCTTACTTCCCCCCACTTTCATGTTCTGAATCTTACCCCTCACGCTAAGATAAACTAACTTGATGCATAATCACAGAGAAATATCAACCAAAAAATGACCGAGCCGCTTGACACATACCTTGAGACATGTAATTTAATGACATAAAATTATTCATTAAAATTTGACCATAAGAAGTTATTAAAAGGGTACAAAATCAAAAGCACGAGCATACTATAACGTCACTATGACATGTAGCGAGCGACATGATTATGAATGAAAATTTTGTTTAACTAACTGATGGGCATAGTTTTGCGACGGACACTTTTTAAATGAGATTGTTCTCAGTGGAAAACTACTAGTCCGAACCAGTGGTAGCTTCATTTGACATTCCTAAGTGTAAGGATCTTCTAAGGTTTCTGTAAGGACCTAAACTGAATAAACACTTTTCATTTTCATTTTCAGATCCACAATCTAGTTAGTTTATTGTTCATCTTAGCGTAAGGGGTTAGGATTAGTGCCAAGAACATGAAAAGTGGGGGGAAATGAGGGTACGGTTGTTTACCAAAACCCTTACATCTATATTTCTCAGGAGTATGCATGTGGGAGATCCTGATGTTGGGCGTGAAGCCCTTCAGTGGTGTGAAGAACAACGACGTGATCGGCAAACTGGAGAACGGCGAGCGACTGGCCCTTCCACCACGATGCCCGCCCCGACTGTACTCGCTCATGTCCCACTGCTGGGCGTACGAGCCCTCGCAACGCCCATCGGCACATCATCTCAAGGAGACACTCTAGTAAGTACTTATGTGTAGTGTATTGTCAATTGCAACGTTATCCTTTTGAGTTCAGTGATGTATTGAAGAACTGTTTCACCTTCTGCCTGTCTTCTTTGACGGAATTAATATCGTTCTGCCATGAATGACGGCTTAGGTTGTAGGTGATCCGCCATTATTTTTATTACTTCATTATAATGTTAGAACTTGGTTTAACTGAACTCGACAAATTACTTAAAAGTTCATATGCTTCGTCCCCCATCGCTGCTATTAACATAGGTAGCCACGATTCCTGCTTGACGCAAACATTTCGGCCTCCCAATTTTCCGGACATTAAATTCCGATAACTTGCAAATCGATTTTTTTTAAACTATAACAAATTACGTAGGTAATGAAGGAATCCTCGTCGCCAATGTTATATTTAGGAGAAAAGCGGATTAGTGTGATGTTCTTTATTTCAGATGACATAAGACAAATCAAAGGATAACGTCACAATTGACAGTACACTACACACTCTATTATTAACGACCCATTTGGTGTTATGGTTGAGACTTCGGCTGCTACACCAAGGGTTCTGGGTTCGATCCCCGGGCAGTACAAACATGTGTATGCATGAAAATGTCTGTTTTTATTGTTCTGGGTGTTTTCTATGTGTAATATGTATATTTGTATATTTTTTGTATGTATTTACAAAAAAAGTGTATGTTTATCCGTTGTTTAGTTTCCATATTACAGGATAATGGCGCTGAGTGTATTATAAATATAAATTATTATATATCAAACAATATTATTATACATTTTATACAACCTTAGCTCTAAAAACTAATTAGCCTAAGCTCAAAACTTAACTTCAAGGATCTGTGAATGTTGGTTGCCCAGTAGTAGGATTTCCTAACCGAAAAAAAAACCGACTAGTGTTTTTTTGCGATACACAAAAATAATTTATAGATTTTTAATTTTGAACTTATTTTTAATACTTTAAATGTTTTTTTTTACTGTGTGTATGATCCAATTTAATTATCAATCTATCATAGTGACATATTACAAGAAGAGCGAAACACAGCGTGGGACACGATGCGACGTGAGAATAGACGGGTGGCGGCCGCTTCGTGGGGGGACGACCCACCTCCTAAACCTTCGAGACCACCTACCAATCTCACTGGTGAGCAATGATATTCTATATATAAAGGTAGATACGCCATCCGTGCCTCAAAAACGAACCGCCAAAGAGAATACAGTTGTAGGCTCCTTGTTTAGGTAAATGTACGCTCATTCGAAATGTGTGTGTGCTGTCGCTGCATTCGGAACACTTTTTTCTATTGTTTTGTGAGCATATCACGAATCTTTACTTTTTACATCATTACTGGTGAGTATGATCCAACCTACGGTGATACTGATAACTGATGATGATGATAATGTTACTGTTTAATTCCCTGCTTTCCATGCAAAGTAATTGCTTAACCCTATGACCGGCAATGACGTCTTAAGACGCCAGACACTATAGTTTTCTATTGTGTCTGGAATCCTGGTGTTCAGTGAGTTAAAATAAATTACCCACTTGATAGAAAATAGCACACACGCACATCCTTTGAATCTCTCCGCAGGCGTGCGCAGGTTTCCTCACGATGTTTTCCTTCATGTGACAGTAACGGGATATTTTCATTTCCTTCACCGTGCCTTCCATACAGTAACAAGCAATATTCATTTCCTTCACCGTACCTTCCATACAGTAACGACAGTGGCGTGCACTCCATATATGCAAATAAGCAGTACATACACTACGCGCCCAGACAACCCCGAAAATCATCAATATATTAAAGATTTCCATATATTCCCCCATGTTCCTCTACGGATTTAAAACCATACGCGATCTGCTATCAACAATAGCAATCAATTTGACAAAAATGTAAATTATTTATTGTTTTTGCGATTAGTGTCACTCACTTTGCATACCATCATATCTGACTATCTGTGCACACCACTGAGTAACGTGCTATTTTCGTGGTAGTCATTAAAAAATAATAACAATAACAATTGACGATTCAAAAGTATCTGTAACAGATTTGTTTGAATAAAGTTTTTTTTTCTTTCTTTAATTTCCTTCACCGTGCCTTGGGTACAGTAACGAGATATTGATTACAGGCGCGGAGGCGGCGGTGGCGGCGGCGGCGGCATCGGGTCCCCCGCAGACGTACATCGTGGCGCAGAACCCGCAGGTGCTGGCGCGCCTGCTCCGCGAGAACCGCGCCCGCGCCGACCCGCACGCGTACAACACGCCCGCCTCGGTATTCAACACGCTCGCCGTCGACTTCGCCGGGGAACCGAACGCCAGCCCCGCCCACTCCGCCGACCCGCCGCTCCTCACCGCGCCCATACCCGCCGCCCACCTGCACAAGCTCGACCCCATCGCCGACACCATCACCGTCGTCGGCGAACCCGTCTGCGACAACCTGTGCCCCCCCCTCGAACCCGATTACACGACACGCGTCCGCTCTTTAGAGAGGAACACGAGACACCTAGCCGAACCGATTCGTCTAGGGTCGTTGGAAAGAAACTCCAAAGGATCGCGAGGATCACCGGCTCAAGCTCCGTTCGTCCGACAGCACTCGGTCCCAGCGTCGCCGCCGAGAGTCCGACGCGACCAGGACGTAGGACAGTTTTCGGTGCAGGGCGCTCTAAACGCACAGTTAGCGGCTAGCGTAGTCAACAAGATGAGGCACCAACCGGAGCCGCCCTTGGTCGAGGAGATATACGACTTTGGTGGGGATCACGTGAAGAGTTGTGCGGCTATCGCGGCCCAGAAGGCGATGTGGAAGCCTCGGGCGGCGGCGCATAGGGCGGGCCGCAGGGCACAGCCCGACGCCGCCTACGCCACTAGGCTCGAGTGTACGCCGCTTGTGCAGGTGATTAGGCTGACGTGGATCCAAGCTTACTATATACCATATTGGTTTTGTAAAGTAGTACAAATTTCAAAAGGATGTCCAAGCTTGCTGTTCTACATACTGATTAAGTATTATAGTAGAACTAAAAAAAGGGTCATAGTAAATTTTTTGTTAGCCTTTTAACCGCCGACATTCTAGCCACAATGAATCTAATTGTGTCTGTTGAATATTAGTCTGTGGCGGTGAAGGGTTAATTTAATGGTAAATTTAAAAGTGGAAAGATTGATTTCGAATCGGTTGGGTTTTAAATTCTGGGTCCCACTCCTCAAGTACCAAAATTATGAACTTAAAATATCACTGACACAGATTTTTATTTATCCAAGAAATTAACATATTAATATTTAAAATCTGCCAGTGGTAAGTTATGAATTGATGAATGAAAAAAATTTTTTTACCCGTCAACCAAGTATGATAATGAAGAAGCTGTAGAACATTGATGTTATTAAAACAACTATTCATAGGCTGTCGAAAAGACGATACATGGTTGGACAGAGTATAATCACAGATGAAACGATACTATCGAATTGTGATTTGTCACTCGCAGAAAGTACCAAGTGTTGCTGAATATTCGGCGCTTCGGCCAAATAACTATTCGTGGCATTTCTAATACATACATATGTTTGTTAATGCTCCTTAACATATATAAGCAATATTAGTATTATAATCACAAGGATTTCGATATTTTTTGGAAAACCAACTGACTCGAAATACAAGTTTTAAATTAAATATATTTACTAGATGTTTATTTGTATAGATAAGCTGGATCCGCCTTCATGTGTGTACAAATGTAGGAATTAGTAGTTTTTGTAGTAAGCATGGATTTTTCACAGTGTTGTCACAGGTTTTGTAGTTTTGCCTTATTTTTATCGTAGTTCACATTAGTTATTTTTGTTTTTAGTTAGGTGTTTAATTTGGTCTTTGATTTATTTTTGTCTATGGTTTTTTACAGTGTCGTGTCTACTTGGGTGTCTTGGTATTGGTGTTCGTTTTCTTTTTTGTTTTATATTTTTAATTATTTTAAAAGGGGGTGTCGTTGTTTTTTGTTGCAATTTGTTTTAATACTTTTTTTAATTGAATATCAATTATTGAAACCACTTTAAACTATATCCTATAAAGTAATGGTTCTCAAATTTTTTACCAGAATGATAACCTAATGTCAGATGATAATATGATCACTTTAATTAACCCTAAACTACATTTTATATCATAGAGTAATGACTGATATAAAATGTTAACTAAGCAAAATAAAAACTCAATTAGAATATCGGACAATCTTCTGGAGAACAGTTTGGGAATCATTGGTTTATATGTATACAATTTTAAAATGACTTCATTAACTTTCCGACCCAATTTGAGAACTAACTTTGTTATTTGTCTGTATGTAAATATGAAATGGTGTTTGGTAAAATATGTTTTTAACATGGTTTATAAATAATTTGGGTTCTGTAGAATAAATAACAAATTGGTATCAAGGGCAAAGTTAGTTCTTAAGATTGTGTTATGGAAAGGATAAGGAAGAAAAAACTACATGTTTTCATTTGATAATGAGCCAATTTTGGAACAAAGACTTTTACTCATACCCTCACTTTATACAATAACATATTGCCTTCTTATAATAGAAATAAAAACATTATTAAATCTTCCCATGGACTTGTATGATTTACACCAAGAAAGCAATGGGAATCCTAATGTCCAGCAGTGGACTTTGATAAGTTGAAGAGAACATAGCCATTTCAATAAGTGAGTTTGTGCTTGCCAATTTATATATTGATTGATCGTGACAATCGCCATGGTGTAGCGGTTTAAACGATTCTGGGTTCGTTTCCCGCGCAGTGAAAACATTTGTGTACAAAAAATTCTAGGTATAACTAAAATTTTTCGACCTTTATGATATAATGATGGAAAATTCGGCTATTCCACCAATGGTCCTCGGTTCGATCTCCGGGAATACAAACATTTGTGTTCATAAAAAAGTAGCCGTTATTTAGTCAATAGTACAAGCTCCTTGCTGAAATCCAGGCTAAGTGGCGCTGTGTGAATGCCAGTTGTTTCATCATCATCATTACAGCTTCAAAAGTTCACTGCTGAACGAAGGCCTCCCCTAATGATTTCCACGTGGTTGTTTATATATTTATGTGTAATGAACTATGGCCATATTGGGAATGTGTGTGTTGTGTGGACAGCAGAGTCCAGATGTGGACACGGAGCAGGCGGTGGAGCGGCGACTCCTGGCCGAGCTGGCGCGACAGCACCACCAGAGCGAGGAGGACCGGAGGTGGCTGCAGATGCAGGAGGATAACCTGGTGAGGGGAAACCATTTTATGTTTTACACAGTAACCATTTTATGGTTTATGCCTTGTATTTTCCAGTTAAGTTGAGACATAGCGGGCTGAATCACCTGATTGATTGTATTGAATTTGCCGGTGGTTCATTGGCGTGCCTTGATCAAATCCAGCAAATGTGTTTTCGAATTTGCTATATTATGTGTACGTTATCCGACGCTCTTACGGTGAAGGAAACATCGTGAGGAAACCTGCGAAGAGATTCAAAGGTTGCGCGTGAAGTCGGCCAATCCGCACTTATTGTATGTTACAAAGTGAACAGGACAATCAAGGCGCTCAAGTGATGCACCTGACCATGACACAGCGGCAGATGTTAGGTCTCTAATACCCGGTAATTTCATTAGCTACAGTGCCCGCATCCCGAAACATAAAAGTGCATAACACTCTTATTTCACGGGCCCTGGGCACTGGGCCCATGAACGACGGCTAAGACCTATACACCCTATACAGGGGCGTGCCCCTCGGTGAGGACGTTTAATGAACTAATGATGAAAAAGAGCGTCGGATAAATTAAAATACATATAATTTTAAAAAGACATTGGTACGTGGAGGAATTTGAACCTACACCCTAAAAGTCGGAACGCAATAGTCCATACCAATGAGCCAACGACGCTCCAGTTCTAACTGTAACATATATAAACCGTCAACACGAGACACATTATATGTTTATTATTATTTGAACAAATATGTGAATGAATGAATGAATGATCCGACTGTTTTTTCGGTCATGGCGACCACTTTGACTCCTAAACAGTATGGCGCACATGCGCTTGAAGATGGCTAATGAAGCCGATCTTTGCAGTAAACTCACGAGCACATTGTGCACACGTGAGCTTACCATTGACATAATTATACTGAATGGTCACTTTACGCTGATCTTCAAAAATGCGAACAATAATGAACAAATATGTATTGAATATGATTTTGAATTCTATGTGTCTGTTACAGAAGCGATTGTCCAGTGTGCAGGTGACGGATGAAGTGACAGAGGCAAAAGATGTATCGTCCACGCAAGAGCCTCGACCCACTAGTCAGCCGCAATCGGGTATGTTTGTGTTAAATCTTTAACCCATTGAACGTCGGAAATCCAGACACAATATTTTTTTATGTCATAAACGAACGCGGCGGTCACCTCGTGGTAAGCGATACACCTGACCATGACAAAAGCAGTATTGAAGGAAATTAATAACAGTAGGTAGTCATTATTTTCCGTCAACACTGCTCTGTCGGGGGTGATGCTGCCTCCGTCCGTAGGATTTACCACCTACTCCTAGGTTAACCCTACACGTACCCCCTGGGTGGTGCTAACCGGGCAGCAACGCCGAGCAACGGGCGGCGGTAAATAACCTGTCTTTTGGCTACCACAAGCCAAGAGGAACTAAATCTCCTCTAAAACAGTGGCAGTAGTACCTTGGGAAAGTGCTACTTGTTAAATTCCCAACCCCTCTTTATGAAAATGTCTTATAGTGAATGCGATTTGTCA
>PQWD01008440.1:0-63364 GCA_019425675.1 Leucinodes orbonalis | reverse complement strand
TGCGAACCGGCTAACCCCCGGCGCTCTCCAGTACCCGGGCTGGAGAGTGTGAAATCTGTTACCGAAGACATCGTTGTGGTAGGTGACCAGGCTGCAGCGAATGTTAATGTTACTGGAAATAAGAAGTTAGTACAGCAGGCATTTCACCCCAGTATGTTTCTGCCAAAAACAAGGAACAACTCAACAAGCAACATACCAAATCATGACGTTTCTGACTCTCAAAATAATTTTGAAGACAAAAGTGTCGAACGCCCCTCCTGGCAAAGAGTGCCCGAAATTAGAAACCCTAAAAGGAAGAAACTATCGAGCCCCTCCCCAGATAAAGGTGAGAAAGATATTAGGCCAGGAGTCTTAACTACTAATAGATTCTCCAGTTTGCCCCTAGATCAACAAGACAGCACAGTTAGTCCCTTGGTACCTAATAAACCACCACCTATAATTTTGTATGGTATAGATGATCTTAAGGAATTGACGAAACTCATTGAGACTGTAATTGACCCATCTGAAATCAAATACAGGATTGTCAACAAAAACATTCTTCGTGTTATGGCAAACTCAATAGAGAGCTATAAGAAAGTTATTGACCTGGTCAGACTGAAAGGGCTAATTGGACACACATTCAGTAGAAAAGACACCAAATGTCACCGATTAGTTATAAAAAATCTTCACCACACTACTCCGCATCATGCCATTATAGATGAAATAGAGAATACCGGCAATAGAGTGAGAGGTGAAATCATTAATGCACGATATGGACCTGACAAGAAACCTACATCCACCTTTTTTGTCAACCTTGAGCCCAATATGAATAATAAAGCTGCTAAGGATATACAATACATCTATCACCAAAAAGTAAAAATTGAAGAACCTCGTAAATCTAAACATATTGTCCAGTGCCAAAGGTGCCAACAATATGGTCATTCAAAAAATAATTGTATGAGACCTTATCGCTGCGTCAAATGCGGAGATGGACACAGAACCTCGGACTGTCCTAAAAAAGACAGAAATACTCCTGCCAAATGTGCTTTGTGTTCACAAGACCACCCTGCAAACTACAAGGGCTGCGGGGTTTACAAGGAGATTCTTTCTAGAAAAACTATTAAAGCTAAGCCAAAACCTATTTACATGCACCAAACAAATGAACACTATGTTAATGTATCTGCTACAGCTCCGAAACCTCGCCAAGATCCTAACAAAATGTCTTACAAGGAAAAACTCACCTCAAACTCTACTAAACAAAATAATGAGTCTCCCCGCCCAACTATTGGTAACAAAGACCAGGAAACAAATGTGGCATATCTGGAAACCATCTTATTAAAACAAAGCGAAAAAATGGATCTCTTACTACAACAAATAAGTACCCTTCTAGGGCTTATAACAAACATGCTTAGTAAGCTCTCGAGCTAAGTCTCAAGATTGCTACTTGGAACATTAATGGGTTGAGTGCCAATGCTGAAGAACTGCAGGCATTCATTGCAATCAATAAACTAGATGTAGTACTCATTTCAGAAACCCACTTAACATCTGCAAGATCTGTAAAAATTGATGGTTATTCTATATACTCTGCTCCACATCCTGATGGTAGAGCACATGCCGGTGCAGCTGTTTTGATTAAAAAGTCCATTAAAGTACTTGAATGGTCTGAGTATCAGACCGTCTACCTGCAAGCGGCAACTGTCCGTGTCCAGGATCGATTTGGTTGCATCACCTTCTCCGCTGTCTACTGTCCCCCGAAACACAAAGTTACTGACATTATGTTTTCGGATTACTTTCAAACTTTGGGTAGTCGATTCATTTCGGGCGGAGATTGGAACGCTAAGCATGTGTTCTGGGGTTCACGCACGACTGTGACAAGAGGCCGCGCATTAAAATGCTGCATCGACATCAATAAATTACAAATACATTCCACAGGCCAGCCCACATATTGGCCCACTGACCACAACAAGATTCCTGATCTCCTCGACTTTTTCATTACAAGGGGAATTGGTAACTCATACACTTCAATAGAACCAAGTTTCGATGGCTCTTCCGACCATACCCCTGTCATCTTAACCGTAAGTTCATCTCTACTCTCGAAGGAAAAACAAGAGTCACTATATAATAATGCTACTGATTGGTATAGCTTTCGATCATACCTAGAAGAAAACATTGATCTCTGCGTACCACTCCAGTCCACAGAGGATATTGATGACGCTTGCATTAAATTCACCAACTTGGTTCAAGCGGCTGCCTGGAAGAATACGCCTTCCAACAATGGATCTCGTAAAATCAAACCCTTTTTAACATCTGATATCAAAAAAAAACTGGTAGAGAAGCGTCGGCTGCGCAGGGTCTGGCAAACAACGCACCTGCAGTCAGATAAAAAAATATACAATCGAGCCAAGGGGGAGCTCAGACAAATTCTGAAGGATAACGCTGAATCTGAGCTACAGAAGCAATTGAAATCTTTGTCCCCATTGGGAAAAGGTGAATATTCTCTCTGGAGGGCGGCAAAAAAGTAGTAAACCACAAACATCATTCCCTCCATTACGCGGTTCATCCTCTTGGGCGCGTACTGACGAAGAAAAAGCCGAAGTGTTTGCTACTCATCTGTCGTCTGTTTTCCAGCCCAACAATTCTGACATAAGAGACGATCCTGAAATTGACGATGTAATGAACCAGGATCTTCAGATGTGTCTTCCTGTAAAAATGACTACACCTGGCGAAGTTCATCGATTTATTCGGTCCCTGGACAATAACAAAGCCCCTGGGTTTGACCTTATCACTCCCAGAATTATTAAAGAACTTCCTCGCAAGGGCATCGTGTTTCTTACTAAATTATTCAATGCCGTATTTAGGCTGTCATTTTTTCCGTCAATTTGGAAGGTATCTCAAATCGTAATGATTCATAAAATGGGCAAACCCCCGCAGGAAGCCTCATCTTACAGACCAATTAGTCTAAGCCCACTGTTATCCAAACTTTGGGAGAAAATATTTCTTGTTCGCCTGGAAACACTAATAGATGGCACCAATTTGATTCCTCATCACCAGTTTGGTTTCCGGAAACATCACTCAACATCTGAGCAAGTTCACAGAGTCTGCCATACAATTAGACAATGCTTCGAAAGGAAAGAATACTGCTCGGCAGCCTTTTTAGACATTCAACAAGCTTTTGATAGAGTCTGGCATAGAGGGCTTCTATGCAAGATAAAAACTTTGCTCCCACACTCAATCTTTACCATCATTGAGTCGTACCTGTCTGGGCGAAAGTTTCAGGTTAAGTACGGTACGGCACTCTCATCTTTTTACCCATGTCTTGCGGGAGTCCCCAGGGTTCTGTGCTCGGCCCTGTACTATACAATATATTTACATCCGATCTTCCATCAAGAAGTGATGTCACTGTGGCCACATACGCGGACGACACTGCTTTCCTATGCTGCAACTATGATCCTGAACAAGCAAGCAAGTGTCTTCAACTTCAACTAAACTCCACCCAAAGTTGGCTTTCTAAGTGGAGGATTAAGGCAAGCGCTCAGAAGTCACAACACATCACTTTCACTTTACGAAGAGGAAACTGCCCTGAGGTGGGGATGGGACTAGATACCTTACCACATACCGACTGCGTCAAATACCTCGGTTTTCGATTAGACAGGCGCCTCACATGGAAAGATCACATCAAAGCAAAGAGGGACGAAGTAAACCTTCGCTTCAAGAATCTTCACTGGCTTTTAGGCCGTAACTCGGTGATCTCATTAGACAACAAGCTTCTTATCTACAATGCTATCCTCAAACCTATATGGACTTACGGAATTGCACTTTGGGGCTCCGCAAGTAAATCTAATATAATGTGCCTACAGAGAGTCCAAAACAGTATCTTAAAATGTGTTGCTAAAGCACCTCTGTTTACGCGGAACGATGAAATTCACAACTACTTACAAGTTAGAACGGTTGAGGAGGAGATTGACAGATTCCGCAAAAAGCGCCTTATTGCTCATCCCAACCCCTGGCTCAAAACCTCTTAGATGAGTCACGGAGTGTATTTCGCTTGCGGAGGAACCATAATATTCTTCCAATGTAGGAGCTGCATTGGCACTGGCCAATAGCAGTTCAAAAGTTAATATATCCCTCACCATATCTGCTTATGGTTAAGGCTGATCGCAGATAATAAATAAAAAAAAAAAAAAAAAAAAAAAAACACTGCTCTGCGCCCGTCACCCGATAGAACAGATGTTAGGTCTTTTATAACCGGTAATTTTACTGCCTACAGTTCCTTCATCCCCAAACACAGAAGTGCAAAACATTCGTATTTCACCGGACGATATCTGGCACTGCGGTGGTATTTACCTAGACGACACAGTACCGAGTCTACCACCTACCTATTATGTCTGGCGCCTTAAGGCGTCTTTGGCGGTCAAAGGGTTAACCGCCAGGTTAGGAAATAGGAACTCAATTTTGTGTGTTGGATATATCCGTGTGTGGCAATTAAAGGATAAGTCGCGTGATCTGGGCATTTTAAAGTAACCCTTAACCCTGACGTGTTCGCCATTTCACCACTTAAAGCATGCTTTTTAGCAGATCCATGTTCTCGTCGGAAACACTATATTGCATGTATATGTTAACTGAATTCAAAATAAAACCTGAAATGCATATCATGGATTTAATAACTGCTTAATAACCCCAAAGCCATGATTAATCTCAAATTATAGGCTTTCAGACTATCAACTAAGAGTCATTGTTTTGTAATTCCTTAAACAAATTATGGAAAAACGTCGCTTTCGCAGATAAAAAAGCAAAACCCCAGTTAATCTGTAAGTCTTCATCTCTATTGCGTTGTTAGAGAAACTTCGTCTGTATGTTTTATATATATTATGTATTTTTGTAATGTTGACGACCCATTTGTTGTTGCGGTTGAGACGTCGACTACTACACCAAGGGTTCCGGGTTCGATCCCTGGGCAGTAAAAACATTTGTGTGCATGAACATGTCTCTTTGTATTAGTCTGGGTGTTTTACATGTCTAATATGTATGTATTTACAAAAAATATGTATATAAGTATGTGTATCCGTTGTTGAGTACCCATACTATAGGCTTCACGTTTAACTTGGGGCTAGATGGCGCTGTGGATATTTATTTATTTAATATTGTTGCAGCGGCCAATTCGTCAGAATCGAGTCCGGCAAACACGGTCAGGCCCACGGAGAAACCCAACAGTGATGATAAGGTTAGTTTAATAATATTTAATCATATATTTTAAAGACTAATTTTCCGATCCGATTAGGTAATGGTATGGGAAAATAATTATTAACTTATATAAACTCTTCATGTATTTTAATTTGACTCAGCACCATTTTTTAATCGGACAACTCGTCGTAGGGAGGAATTCCACCTCTTTATTGTCGATGTACTAAAAGGGACAGTTCTACATTCATCATCCTTACTGCAAGGCAGTGGAATGACCTTGTGTGTTTCCCGATACATACAATTAAGGGGGTTTTCAAGGCACAAGTGAATAGGCATTATTTGAGTTCGCGTGATACATCTTAGGCTGCATCGTCACTTTCCATCATGAGAGCTGGCAGTCAAACGCACTCAATTTGTTTAAGAAATAATAAACAACAAAAATACTTATTGGGATTTTTTTTATTTTCATTTGGTGTTGTGGTTGAGACGTCGACTGTAACACCAAGGGTTCCAGTCGACGTCTCAACCACACCGTCCGGGTTCGATCCCCGGGCAGTATAAACATTTGTGTGCATGAACATGTCTGTTTGTAATGGTCTGGGTGTTTTCTATGTATAATATGTATATATTTACAATATATATATATATAAAAGTAAGTTTATCCGTTTTTTAGTATCCATGATACAGGCTTCACGCTTAACTGGGGACTAGATAGCGCTGTGTGAATTTCAGTGGATATTTAAAAAATATATATATAATATTGGACTCAAGATAACTTTACCAAAAAATCTCCATAAAAATTTGATTAACCCTTTCTGATGATGATAAATGGTTAAAATATACCGACTATGCAGTGTCGAGTGGACCCAGTATACGCGGCAACTACAGCAGTGGTCCGCAGCGTGATGCGGCTAGCGTCTGGGGCCGCCGGGAGCACTGGGGCCGCGGGGACCGCCGGGACCGCTGGGACCACTGGGGCGGGGCCCGCCGGGGCCGGGCCCGCGCCCGCCGACACTTTGGCCGCGGTCCGGGCCGTGGGCTCCGACTTACGGGCCCTGTGCGCTACCGTTGACCTGGTGGTTGTGCCGTTCCCTGTCTCCGCACAGAGGTATGTACAAACTAAATACTATTATTGTTGGTAAACTCGATACTGAGTCGTCTAGGTAGGTACCACCGCAGTGCCAGATATCGTCCCGTGAAACAGGAGTGTATTCGAAACTTTTGTGTTTCGGGATGAGGGCGCTGTGACTCTGGGGCTAGTGAAATGACTAGGTATAAGAGACCTAACATCTGCCGTCTCGGGTGACGGGCGCAGTGTGGCATTGATGCAGCATAATAACTGTCTATGAGTTCTTAGTCTCTTTCAATGCCGCTCCGTCATGGTCAAGTGTATCACTTTCTATTAGGTGAGCGTCTGGACGGTCCTGTTCACTTCGTAATTTAAAAATACACACAAACGAACAAAAAAATACTTACTTTTTTTTGGAGGACTTTTTGACTTTGACGACCCACGTGGTGCACGTGTCGAGAAATCGGCTTTGAAATCGATTATCCGAAATACCACTGGTTTTATTTAATCCGGATAATCGGGATTCTTCTGTACTATGGTTCCGGATGTTAGGTCAATCAGTATGTGTTAGATAGATACAATATAACCTACTTTTTTTTCAAGTATGACTGTTGTTAAATGACTGGTGACTGGTGGTCAATTATTTATTTAGCAGTCCATTTCAGTCCTCTGCTTAGCTTAGATCTTACTTCTATACAGTGAAGCGTTTTACCACATCCTCCACGTTGGACGGGCAAGCTCACAAAACATTTATTTTTCTAAATAAGAAATCAGTATTTTCTAAAATAAAAGTAGCTTTTGTTTTTCCTTATTACATCAGCTACTTATCAAAAAAAAGTCCCGTCCAAATCCGTCCAGCCGTTTCAGACATTACCCGGAACAAACAGACAGACAGATTAAAAATTAAATTTCATATATATGCATAAATAAAAAAATGCTTATTTCAAAATTACAAACAAACACTCCAATTTTATTTATATGTAATCGATTTATAAAATAATAACATATATTTTGAAACGCAGGGAGGTGGAGATGGCCCACCAGGTCCTGAGCAAGGATATGGCGGCCCTGGTGGAGGCCATGAGACTCGCCATCCAGTACGCGAACACCACACTGCACCACGAGTATACAAAGTGAGTAGTCTTTTGACAGGTTTTTCTTCATCTAAGTGAAGAGCGTCGGTGGCTCAATGGTATGGAGGTTCAAATCCCGCCACGTTGCAATGTGTTTCCGAATTTTCGAAATTATATGCACGTTATCCGATGCTCTTGCGGTGAAGGAAAACATCGTGAGGAAACATGCGCACGCCTGCGAAGAGATTCAAAGGTTGTGCATTATGTCAGCCTATCCGCACTGGGCCGCGTGAACGACTTACGGGTAGGCTCGTGCCACTCAGTGGGGACGTTTAAGGGGCTGATGGTGGCTCTCACCAACACCAATAATGTATTTGTAATTTTCAGGAGCATGTTGGCGGCCGCGCACGTGCTCGCAATGGACGCCAAGAACCTTCTAGACGTGGTGGACTGTATCCGCGAGCGACATCCCGCCGTCGACTGGCGCGCCGCCCTCGAACCCCAGAGCCCTGTCCCACCCGACCCCACGAACAACGTCCTACCCCAAAACCAAACGCTCACGTCTCAAAACCAAATATTCGCCACGCAAAACCAAACTTTCATACCCCAAAACCCAGTACTGAGCACTCAATCCTCGCTCCAAGACGAAGAACAGCCTAAACCAGACTTCAAAATCAACCAGCCGGTCACCACCAGTCAGGTCACCATAGACGCACCCAGAGAACACAGCAGTCTCCCGGCCACATCGAACCGCGTGTCCGCCCTGATCCACAATTACAACCTTTACGGCAACGTTAGGGAGCCCCAACATATATATGGCAACACCGAAGTGGGCGGGTCTTACCAGCAGCCACCCGACGACGCCAGAGTGGACGTGGCACCCATGGAATCGGTGAAGAGCAGAGTTCAAGCCATATCGGGGAAGATGGACTCGCCTCCCATTTATTCGGTCAGCAAAAAAGTCGTCCTCGATCAAAACATCGGTCATAATGACCAAGGATGAATGTTTCCAGTGTTCTGTTTAGTTTCGCTTTTAGTGGCAGTTTTTTCTCGTTTCACCTCACCGGAGGTTTGACAGCTTTAAGGCTATGATAGAAAGTCTAGTGTACTTACCGGGATATGCTCAGCAGTGAACGACAGCATTTTGTGATTACTTAATTTTCACGGCTTTGTTACCTACGTTGGTGTAGTCGGCTTTCTTCTAAAAGACAACATAATGCTCAATATACAATGTAGCGGGTAGATGTCGAATTAATTTAAGTCCTGAGCCAAATATTTCTACGCATCGTATCCATCCATGTATCATGCATATATATGATTTATTGTATTCTATTTGTTAAAAGGTTGTGAAGTCATTTTTATCTATTTACTGGATTTGTTTAAAAAATATACCAGCGTTTGTGACGCTTGTTAAATTTATTGACAGTAATCTTAGGTACTCAATTAAAAGTGTATCCAAGATTAAGTGCATTATTAATTTGCTTTGAGCACAATCTTAGAGTATCAATAGTAGTATAGAGCACGCGCAACGAAGTGAGAACAGTAGGCACGGGTGAGAACAACACGAAATTCCCGCCGCAAGCGCTTGTAGTCGTGGTTGAGTGCTAGCAGTGTGCGTTTCTCCGGAGATAATTTTCATTTTTACGCTTTAAAATGGTCGAGTGTGCAATTCGATAGTCCAAAAACGATAAAAGGAAACAAACAAAATTAAAATCCGGTATTACTTTTCATCGGTAAGTCGATTTTCATTCTTATTTTTTGATTATACAAATACGCATCGTGGGTCTCCGCGGGGGTGAAGCAGACGCGAGAGGCGGGCACGCACAGACCTTCCCGCGCACCCCTTCCCCCGTCCGAACCGTAGTGATGTACGCGACAAACACTAGAGTCGATATTTATATATTTTTTAATATAGGCAAGGAGTACTAAATGTTAATTAACTTGAGTTTTAAAGTTATATGAATGTAATACAACTTTATTACTAAAAAAAATATGTACAATTATTTATTGTAAATATTTTTGTGTCAATATAGTATTTTATAAAGCATTTAAATTTTATTTTTCAAGGTACTTGCATATATTTTAAATGCAAAGGACGGAATATTGCAATATCACGCATCAACTGCTTTAATATTTTAAAGAATTTTAATATGTACAATGTAAATATCAGTGGGACGTAAACGTAATAGGCTATTGATCGAAATATTGATGGGCAAGTGCGCTTGTTCTTATTATTACAAATATTACTATAATTAATATACTCTTTTTTTTAATGCTTTTTATTTTATTAATACTCGAAGGGTTAAAAGCAAATTATTAGCCACATACACAATGTTAAGTATCATATTATCATGCCATTCATGTATTTATCGACAACTGCGCTTGCGGCGCACAAATGTCCAACCCTATTTGTCATGTATCTATCAATATACTAGCTATAGTTCTCCTGCCTACGCTGTGCATTGAGTATCTGGTACGATATGCGCGCTCTATACCTAGTTATATATACTCTAAGAGCACAATATTATACGTAGGCATTTTAATAAATTTAGCTTAAATTATATCACACTAATTATCAGTGAAAACCCCAGTTAAAATGACTTCACAATTCCTATAACTATTGTGTTAAATGTCGTTTGAATCTTTATATCTATTGACATATCATCAGCATTGTTGTGCTTCAAATAAATATTCACGTGTTGCATATTATTACAAATATAAATCAACATTATATTTACCTCATGTCTACTCGTAAACAACGTATAATTCTTTTGTACAACATTTCTAATGATTGTTTGGATCCTACAGCCTGGAGTCAAAAGTGCGTCGTGGTACCGGTTGATAATATTAATTTGTGATATTATTGCCAATAAATTTACATAATTCATGTAATATTACTTTTTGACAGTCGCCGTCGATTGTAAATGAAGCACTTTTACGCCAATGTCGGAAATATACGGATATTTTAGTTTTTTTTTTGTTTATGTTAGTATAAAATTTTATTTGTGTTGGCGGGTAGGGGCACGTCGACGTATTTATATAGCGACTGTCAAAATGTGATAAAAAGCTTGCATTGCGGTCGGGCACATTCCTTATACTTGCACCGTAACGAGTAAGTTGTAATTATTTTCATACAAATTTTATATTTTTGGTGTAACACGTTTTTTATACTGTACCATTACTGGTGTGTATGTGTAAGTATAACATGAATTCTTCCATAAAACAATAAATAATCTAATCAAATATACTTTGAAATTAATATTGAAGTATTATGTTTTAGTCTAAATTGTATTATTAC
Source organism: Leucinodes orbonalis (assembly GCA_019425675.1). Classification (NCBI taxonomy): domain Eukaryota; kingdom Metazoa; phylum Arthropoda; class Insecta; order Lepidoptera; family Crambidae; genus Leucinodes; species Leucinodes orbonalis. The sequence continues at coordinate 52,764 of PQWD01008440.1, read as the reverse complement.
AATGTACATTTTAGTTAAGGTACATGTACGCAGTCACAAAATAACTAAGCATTTTATTTCTTCAACATTATAAGTGTTCAGCTGGTTTTGAGACTAATTTTCGTTGTAAAAATGTACAAAACAAACCGTTTGTCCATAATTATTTTAATTTTTTTTAATCCAAAGTTTATTATAAGCTTAGATCTCAAAAGGAATTTGTAGATTTATAGTGCAGGGGCGCAGGCGACCGCATCGGCAGACATTATTCATACTCCGTTTTATTAAATTTTATTTACAAATTTTGTAAAGTGTTTCGAAAATATTCATAGAACACGGTAAAAGTCAATTTGGTACGATAAACGACGTCGAGCCGGCCGCCCGCACTCTTAATGGGTTAGTTGTGTAATTATTAAATCAGAATTTATTTATTGATGAAACTTGGTTTTGTAAAATTGTGTTTCCTGTGTTAGTGTTACAAGGATTTCATTCCAGAGTATATGGTAGTTAGACTCCGTTATCGCCCGACTCTTCATTGACATGTTTTCCTTTTTTTATTTCAGTCAAAGTGCATATGTATTTGTTAGTATTACATAAAGTTACTTTATTTGCTGAGATAAATTTGCCTAGAAAAACTTTCGTTTCAATTCAACTTTGTGTAAAAGTCAGGAGAGTAATTTTTGTTAATATAGTTAACGTTAAACTTAAAGAGTTCCTACCTAAATTTTTTAAAGAGTATTAGATAGACATAAAATCATGAATACTGTTTCTGATTTATTATATACTTACTTGTACATATATATTTTTAGTTAAAGAATCTGGGACCGCGTTGATGGAGTCTAACGTTATATTTATAAATAAGTCACATATAGCACACTGTATCGTAGAACCGATTGTACCGCCGTGAGATAGACCGGATTATGTTTATGTATTCAATTGAATAAAGGACAGGTCAAAACATTTCTATTGTTGTTTTATTAAGATTCAGGGAAAAGCTTTTATTTTATCAGTTGTGCTGGATACTGTTCATAGCTACAATGCTATCAATTATCTAATGTTGATCGTTAAGGGAGGAATTTGTAATATTGTACGATAAATAATACTTGCACCGTTAACTTACTTAAATTTTAAAAGGCTCGTTACAGTCTATCTTATAAAAGTAGGCAGTTTTTTGTAAAACGAAAATATTTAAATCAATGGAGTTGAAACCTATTTCAAAATCTCAAAGGGTCTTCTTTGAGTTTTAATAAGGCGGGCGGTTGTTTGATGCGATAAATGCTGCGTCACATACACGCAATGCCATTAACGCACATTAAATATCAGAAAGTATACAAAGCATCGTTGTCCGCAGTTGACGCAGCCGCAAAAGCAACGTGAGACGCAATACGTCAAACGCACATATTTTATGTGCGTAAAACAATGGTTTGTAATTATATTACCTGATATGAAAAGATGTGCCTACGTTTATCGCATTGCGTGTAACTCAGCGTTTGTCGCATAAAACAACCGAACACTTAAAGGGTTATATTAAGTAAGAGAGCGTGTGCTGCTGTTCACTATTGGCAAAAGCAAATACAAATTAAATGAAAAAAAAAAAGATGATTGTCCTATCAAGAAAACAAAAAGTATTCAATCAATTTGGTTTATTAACAAAATACAAAGCGAAATTTGCGATTTGGTTAGAGTTAAGTGAAACACTCAAAATAAATATTTGCTAGCCCGCGCGAATGATTATTATAAAAACATGTATCTATTTCAGTATAAACTGCAGAAATAATGCTCGGCTTTGTTTTTGTTCTGACACATGAACATTAAATTAACTACAAGAGCAATCTATTTAATATGATTAAATACAAACTTATTCATATTGCAATTTTCTTTATATTTAATACATCGCAGTGCACTCGAATCATACTTTTACAGTGTTAATTAATACATATAATCTTGACATTCCTCAAGTCTGCGTATTTATGATTATTGCTGATAAGTTGCCAATTACACAAAAAAAGTATCAAAAATAATTCAAAAATTTTAAAGCAATTAAATAATGCTTATTAAATTAGTTTTATGAATCCGCTCGGGTGTTTCAACTACATTTTTATATATTCAAATATTAATATCGACCACATACTATGTTACAGTCAATAGCAAAAAAAAAGATATTAAATACTTACTAAAACTTCTAAAGTCATAATAAAAGTTAAAGGGTGGTTATCATAACAAAATACATTCACAAAACAAAGCATCAAAACGTTTCAATTAATTCTTACTTCAACTCTAAACCATGCGTTTTTTGCTATTGACTGTACATGGTTTCATGGCTTTTAAGAGATCCTTGGAACGACTTTACGCTTTTTGTTGTTCATTGTGTAAAATGCAGTTACTTTTAACAGACCTTCCGTAATATTTCAGACCACAGATAGTATAAAAAAAACGTTTTTTTTTACGCCAGTGTGTGCCTTAGTGTAAAGAAAGGTTCTTACGGGTAGGAACAAAAGGTTGCGCTTTTTTATGACACTGCCAGTATGGAGTAAAGAAACCCATAATCATTCCTATCTATATCCGTTCCATGTCTCTATACAAATAAAACATATACAAAGACAACCCTTATAGCTGAAAAATCCAAAAACCTTGGGGGTAAATTAGCAGCTAGATAAGAAAGACCATGACATATAAAGAAGCAATTGTTATTTATAAGATTGAAAAAGATACTTTAATTTTATTATGTTCACAAGTTATTATTTTAAAGGAGCGATATTTTTACAAAATGTATGATTCTTTATAGCATGTCGTAGTAAATGTTAGTTATATTACCTAAATGCATTATCTTTAATGCTGAATGTGGTTACATGAATATACAAAGACAGGTAATAAAATCACATGACCAAGTTTTAGGTATTTCAATATTTCACAAAGTAATCTCAAGATTTATAGAAATACCCATGCTTAATACTTGGAAGAAAACCAATCAACTTCGAAGCTTATTGAGCTAAATCCCCTAAGATCTGCACTTTTGAACCTTAATGCTCAAAAGTATCACTTAGTTACATTTCAATTGAATCGTTATTTGTTTTGGATTACACGTGGATATTTTGACATCCTTTACCGAATTTAATGTCTATATGAAAGCATACCTCTGATATTCTGTTATTGTCACTTTGAGACCTTTTTTTAATATAATTATTATCATACGTGATTTTATTTCTTTCAGACTAACAAAAAGTACAAATTATATTACAACTGGAATCACAATATTGCAAATAATATTTGTTATAAAATTTCAGAGATTCATATCTGTTTTACCACTGGCCCCAAAGTTTACTTAGACATCAAGTTTAGAGAGACAACAGATACGACTTTTTGAATTCATTCGATGACACAACACAAAAAAACAGCGTTAAAAGATTACACAGTACTGTTTTACACATCTACCTGGCAAAAAATGGTTGATACCATCTTAAAATGCCTCTAACAATAATACCATGGTATACCCTCTGTAATCCCATTACCAAAGCGGTCTAACAATCCAAGAAGTTGGCAGCCATGAGCAGTTCCAGAGCGATTTCGGGAGCAATGGGGAACTCGGGGATTTCCGTCGACGAGTTTGTGTAGCGAACTTTGTATGTGAAATACATGCACACCTTTTGTAGCACGTGAGATCTGGGAACAAGCAAAATTATAAAATGACAACATATTACTACACTAAAATCATAAAATGACAAAAATGTACTACACTAAAATCATGAAATGACAAAAATTTACTACACTAAAATCATAAAATGACAACAATTTACTACACTAAGACCTATATTCTAGAACGAGACTCAACGTTGATCTTTACTTAAATAAAGTTATAAAAGGATACCGCTATTTATCATATAGAGCCCTACCCTTTCTAACTCTAAGTAAAAATCAACGCTTGAGTCTCGTTCTAGAATACGGGCCACAAATTATAAATTGATTACACTTCAAACTGTTATTTTTATGTTACGAAGTGAACAGGACGTTCGGGACGCTCACCTGATGGTAAGTGATACGCCTGAATATCACTGAATTGCATTGAAGGAGACCAACAACTGATCGTCACCCGAGACAACAGATGTTAGGTAAAAAATATAGACAATATTTACTATACAATAAGGAAGATTGTAACGTAAATATTCCAAGCCGCACTGGGCCCGCGTGGACGACTAAGGCCTAATCACCCTATACGGGTAAGCTCGCTACACCAAATGGGTCGTCAAATCAATCTATAGCTTATAGTACAGTTAAAAAATGGTAAGACTACTATGGTTAAACACTCACGGTATCTCCCTAAAGTTGACCTCGTTGGCTTCGTTCTCGGCAAACTGTCCGGGCCCGCTGAGCATCGCTTTAATGGTGCCGGAGGTGAGCGCGTGCTCCCTCTTCACGATGAACTCGTGGCCGTCCGACGACACCAGCTTCACGTACATCGCGTCGGGGCCTTCGCAACCGCCGTACACCTTCTCCTCGGAGCCCGCTGAACCGCATACTCCTGCCACATTAAACATAAATAACCACATACATTCACAGTGCTATGCCGTCAAGTTGTAATATGGATACTAAACAATGGAAAAACATAATTAAATACTGTTTTTCATAATTTAAATATTATTTTGTATTTGTTTCAAGTTATTTTATATTTTATAATCTATCCATATGATCATTTATGTTCGTATATAAATTATTTTTTATGTATCTGTATCTTTTTTTATATAGCTGTAGACTATTGTGTTAGTGAACGCAGCGTAGTGGCTCCTCTTACCTCATCAACGGTGTCTACGGAAGACCAGCGTCAGGACATCCTGTGGTTGTTCTGACTACGCTGAGCAGACTTCCATTCAGTGCAATTGCATAAATTTAAAAATGTTGTAATTGTTTTCTGAATAAAACTTTACTTTACTTTAAATGCCTTAGATCAACAATAAACTAACTAGGTGGACAATCACGTAGAAACATCAACCAAAAATGCAGGAACAAGGCTGTACGATTGCATCGCACATTTGCAAACGCAAGCATTTGTGGTTTATAATGTCATCATCATCATCATCAGCTCATTAAACGTCCCCACCGAGGGGCACGAGCCTACCCGTATACGGTGATTAGGCCTTAGTCGTCCACGCGGGCCCAGTGCGGATTGGACGACTTCACACACAACCTTTGAATCTCTTCGCAGGCGTGCATGAAGGTTTCCTCACGATGTTTTCCTTCACCGTAAGAGCGTCGGATTGGTACGTGTCGGGATTTGAACCTCAGCCCTCCCGGTAGGAAGGCGACAGTCCACACCACTGAGCCACCGACGCTCTACACACGTTTATAATGTACGCGTATCAAAATTCAGTTCACGTTCTAATATTATTGTGTACACACATTTTTTTACAATACATCAAGAATTCAAGCAAATTGTGTTTCTGTTTTCACAACTACAAGTCAAAGATAACCAGATAGCAAGATCTCGTTTAAGGGCCTTCCCTCACACTTCTCCACGGGGAGATTGGGCCAACATGGAGGCCCAATGCAGATTGGTGGGTAGTAATTATAGAAAGAAAGAAATGTTTCTTGTGTGACAGTATACAATATTACCTTAAACATAAGAACTTAAATCAAAAGACAGAAAAGGTATACAACTCTGCATAAGACATGGTGATGAAGACAACATGACGCTGGTCTTTCGTGGCTACCTTCAAAGAGATACAACTACACACTATACGTAATACACATATTAAAAGTTCATTAAAGAGCATATGGATATTTATAAAGAGAGCATATGGATAAATAGGGCATAAATCTTACTCAATACTGAAACAATGCACATACATAGTATAAAACAATGTCGCTTTTTTGCTACCTATATCGTTGTCATGTGCGCTTAAATATTCAAAACTACACAACGGATTTGGATGCGTTTTTTTTAATAGATATAGTGATTCAAGAGGAAGGTTGATATGTAAAATAACATCCATTAAAAAATAGGAAAATACTGTTATTTTTGAGGTTTCTAATGGGATGTCGTAAATAATTTAATTTTGCCGCTTACTTTGCAAACGTAGGCGATTAGGAAATTTATCAAAATAATGTACTAAGTATTGTACACATTGAAAAGGTCTACAGAAAACTCCGCAATGGTATATAGCTATCTCTTATCATCATTTTTTGTCATTTACTTTCTACAACTAATAATGGCAAACTTTTGAAGGGATTTAAACCAATACTGCATTATAGAGACAGCAAGCTGATAAAATTTTACAGAAGACGTTGAAAATTAAGCAGATGCATTTGATATATTTTAAATGAATCGTTTGGGACTTAAAAAAGGGTGGAGGATGCGGTATTGTGTGTTGGAATAATTAAACGAGGAGGATTTCTAATAGAATATTAATTACTGGATCATTGTTGTCTGATAGATATATATTTTTATTTAATCAGAAAGAAAGAAAGAAAGAAAGAAACTTTTTTTATTGGCCACAATAATTAAATAATATTTTACCATACACAGAATTACAGTAAAAACAAGTGCTCAAAAACAAAAAGGTAAATAAATTCTTCAAATCTAGTGGCCAAACACTATTTATATTCATACCAGAACCACTAATGCTGCCTGAGCGCTGCTCCTCTGCGACGCTGGTGGCAGACTGAGCCGCGGAGGCGGGTACCGATGCAACATTCTGATCAGACATTTTGGCTAAACGTAACAAAAAAATATATATATATTAATTTCAGATACACCAGCTTGTGTGCATTTGAGTTTTTAGACAAAATATTGGAATTTCACAACCTATATGGTGTAATGGTTGCAAAGTCAGCAACTAAACCGTGCATATGTCCAATTGTATTGTTTAATAATTGAATTTCTGTGTATAGATTACTGTCTAGACTTTTGTATAACATGAACATGTAATACTAATGGCATTTATCTGTTTGTGTACATAAATAAATAAATTCCAGTACAAACATTTGTGTTTTTACATGTTTGTATCAGACAGTTTCTTTTTAAAATATGTATGTATTTTCAAAAAATATTTTTATCTTAGTTCTTAACCAAAGTACAAATGTGATAAATGTGTAGTAAAAAATAAAGGCATTTATTTGTTTACACAAATCAATTGCTAGGGATTGGCCATATGAAATTAGGGTATCCTTTATTTAGCAGTAGACATATTAAGCTGTAATAATGATGATAATATTACATTGCATCGCAATATGACCAATTATTATATAATTTAGCAGAAAACAACAGCATTGTGCTAATCCTCAGTAATTGACTCACCCAGCATATACACTACCCTGACCTTTATGATTGGACCCTAACAATGCACGTCAAGAACCCATAGGTTTTCTGTTTTCCTATGTTATCCTTAGAGCACTTATAATACACCACTACTTTTGACCTACTGCCCAAAAATTGCGGAGTTCAGTATAGATTACTGATCATATTAGTAAAGTCAAAATTTTATAATATTCAAAAAGTGCAAAGATTTGTTGCAATCCCAAATTGCCTATCAATTTATGTATCTTATATTAAAACACATTCAAAAATGTATCAACCAATATGTTCTTGCCTGTGTCCTCTCTCGCTCACACTTCATTTAATTAAACTGAGTTTCCATGCGAGTTTGCCAGGAATTTTCAATTTAAATTTTAGTCAAGTCAATACTCTATTATTCTATTAATTATCTTATTTAATGTATGTAGTAGTGGTTAGTAATTATTTATTTTGATGGATAATTTTGGGTATACAACAATTGTTATTTTTTACATCATAAATATGATCAGTAATTAATACTGAACACCCAATTTTATGGTGTAGTAGTTTAAAAGTAGTAGTGTATAAAAATATAGATAAAGTATTCATTACCAATTGCAGATAATTACGAATTGGTGTAATGAATTTTTTAATTAATTGGTTATTAATTAGGAGGCATAATGGCATATTTTACAAGAATAATTGCAACATAAGAGACAACTTACCATCATTAATCAAATCAGAATAATCCAATCCAACTTACAAAATGCATGCTAATTTATTTTAGATAGCAGGCTTTATCCGAATAATATCAAAGGTCGCCGTGATTACAAATAAGCTATAGCTTATGAGAAAGATGCATGTTTAATAAATGTATGATTAAATCAAACTTAAAGAATTAATAAATTACTACTAAACAGAATTGTGTGTAAAATACAACTTTCCTTACACTTAACTAAAGAACCGATGAAGTTAAATACAACAACCATCAGTAATATCATGTTATCTATAATACCAAACCAATTATACATTTTGCTCCATCAAAACTTAAAATCTACAAACCTGTTACGAGTGACAAAACTATTGGATTTATTAAAATAAAATTCACAATTTACGTTTTGATAAAATAATTCCGTCAGAATGAGATAAGGTTATTTTTATGACATTAGATTATTGTACAATTTTTGACAGATAACTACAGACAAAAAAATATTTTGGTTTAATTAAGATATGTTTTAATATGAATTCAATTCAAAATTAATTTAAAATTAACAGATTCAAAAGATTCAAAGCCTTTAGTATCAATTTTACGAATAATATTTATAGGGTTAAGAAAATTATTAATATAGGCAATATTTACGAGGTTTGCATTAGATTTAGCAAAAAATTAAAGAGACCTCAGAGCTCGAGGAACTAGGACCCTCGGAGGGATAAGACTCTGATAAGACGTCTCGAGGTATTTCATAGACATTATATCCATTTATTGAAAAGATCGACGACATGTATAAATATTACGTTTAAATTGAATAAGAAATTAATAAATGTCTCTAATAAGTTTTGGTTATCAATAGATACATAGTTAGTATTTTAAATTGATTAACTTTAATCATCAAACAGCTGGTAAAAAACAAGCGTTCGTACATACTTACCACTTGAATGTCGTCGAACTCGTCGGCCGTCGACGACGATTCGGCGGACTTTTTTGACATGGCTTTTGCTTCATTTCATATTTTGACATTTGAACATTTTTCGATGTCAAACGCTACGTATTTCTTCAAAAAACTAAATTATTCATCATTTTTCATTCTTTCTCCACTGTTTCTATTCGAATAAAGCATAAAGAAAACAGTGTGAGACAGTACTCAGTGCACAAAATTCGAGCCCTAAATATTCAGCGAAACATGTGACACGAATACGAAAAGGGCTTCCAGACCGTCAATGTGACAGAAATGTTTTCTGCCATCACGACGACCATCGCCACCTCGGAGCCCCGACGACGACCACGCTGATCCACGAGAAGCTTATAGGTAAGGGCATTAAAAATGTGCGCGAGATGTCCACTTCGCCACCGAACCCTAGAAGCGAGGAGGGCGGCCCCGAATTCACGGAGGAGTCGAGTGGGAACGCGCGCCGCCCGCAGAAGACGTTCATAGCACCGCCCGCCTCCCAGTGCCGACCAAGCTGCAGTACGTTGCGCTCGCGCCCCAGTCCTAGCGCGCATCAAGCAATGTTTTCGTACATGAAGGCGCTAGAAGAGTGCCCACCCTGCCTCGTCGGCCCAAAGAGGGCGAGGCTCTCTCGGGCGCGGACCCCCGCGCTCCCTGCCGACCACAACGACCAAGGCGCCGAGCGCAGCAAGCGCATGTGTGTACAACATGTGACAAACGATTCACAAGCCCAGGAAACTAAGTCAGCATGTGCTACATACCGGTGACTTCCTTTTACATGTAATTATGCAATAAGCGATTTAATTCAAAATTTAAACTTGTCGCCATAGTCTGATACACAGTGAGGCTAGAGCCTTTGCTTGTAATGTATGCGGTAAAACATTTAATAGGAAAGATCTTTGACAAACCATGTTAGAGTCATAATCCAGTCAAGAAGCTATACATGTTGAGAAGCCAGGTTGTAGAAAATCATATACATCTCTTCTGAGTTACCGAAAACATGCTGCTTTACATTCTGCCGAGGAGGGCAAACTTACAGTGTAAAATAGGGATGAGGTATTTAGCAGGCGCCAAATATAGTATACCACCTCAAAATTCATACAGGTAGTCGCACAGTGAAAAATGAGACTGACAAGAAGTTCACATGCATTATTGTGATCGTAAGTTTTTACAGCAAAAATGTGAGAAGACATCAAGTATACATACTGTAACGTGATTTTTTATGCCCATACTGTCCACAGAAGTTTGGACGTAAAGATCATTAGTAAGCATGTAAGAATGCTCCCCTATGAATCATGGTAGATCAGCAGCAGTAGGCACATCCAGATCCCATACCAGAGCAATCTTTTGAGGAGACATATTCCGAATTTAAGTTGGAGGCACAACTACACTCTGGGATCCACCCTCCCTAAAGAGAGCACATCATCAGGACCTACTCGGGTCCCTTCCTCAGATATCATTGTAGAGTCTCCAGACATAATGTCGAAATTTCTGAAGATGTTATAAAAGTTGAACCATTAGATATAGCTTTAGAGGATCCATTAGATATTAAGGTAGAAGAGCCTGAGTCTCCTGCATGTGAATTGTTGCCAGTAGATTATCCCGTAGTTTATGTGATGGGTCCATCATACGCAGTACCATATTCTACCCAGTCGCCCCCAGCCTTGCCGTACATGACAACGCAGCCGTTATCGGACACTCACTGCATACAGCAATGTGCAGTCTCTGTTGATAGATCCAGTGAAGTACGTCCGGTTTCAAGTCAAATGCTCAAGGTCTCCTTGAGGAGAGTAACCCACTTACACAGAAGACGGCAGCAGAGGCTGCCAGCATTCACGCAGCGTTTCAGACCGCGCAGAGTCCGAAGCCCCGCCCCCTCCGCCCCCACCCCACTAGCCTCGGGACCAGCGAGGTTCCTGCATTTAGCTATGTAAATACCGAGCACCTCATTAGTAAGGTTGTCTAAGGTGTATATAGTCTGGAGTGCATCCAGTAATTCAATTTGTAATTTTTGGATTTGTGTGGAAGCTAGGTGTTCCCTCGGTGTAAATTGCCAAATTGTATATTTGTACGTTTCAGTATACCAAAATGTTTTTCCGAATTCTGCATGAATATGTGATCTAGTCGTTATGTTCTTTCGGAATTGTATATTGTTAATTTATAGCGTCATGTATGACGTTTATGGTTTTTAAAGGGACCAACTGTGCTTAGTTCATGATTAAGCACTTTACGAGCTGTTCTGGGTTGGTGTAGTGTGAGCGAATTTATCCAGTATGTCTCTTAAAGCAGTGTGCTATTACAATATGTTTTAGAGAAGCATGCTGCTTTTGACATATTATATACATGGAGCATACTTTTGTCTATCAATAACAATAAATTCTGCAAATAACATCAATCTGCCTAGGTGTGAAGCTAGAATGAAAGTGTAAATGTTATGAACAGAGTTATACTTTAGGAAAAAAATTAAGTTGAAGGGTCATTGCTATTCTATTCAAAATGCTCCTGAATTCCAGTTCGGATGAAGCATAATAATTTGCAAATAAAATGCAATAAAAAAAAAACAATATACCTCAGAGGCATTTGCCTCCTTAGATTATAATAGGACTGTTTTATAAAATTGAATTAGTCTGATGAGCAATTTCAATAATTCATATTAACCCGTTAAGATGTGCCAAAAGATCACTTATATCAGTTATTTCCATGGATAGTTTAAGTACTTTGCTCATTAGATTTTCACAGTGCATTATTTTTATTATGTCTGTTACATAGATGATATTATTTAAGCTCCAGGTATTACTTTGAAACACATTGAAATGGTACATATATATATATATGGAGTTTGCGTTAAATTAGGACAACATCATGGCATTCATTTTAGGAATATGAGTGAGCCAAATTTTTTTATGTGGTGTAAGTGTCAGAGCTTGGAAAAAAAATAGTTAAAAAAACGTTGGTTGGAAATGGAAGGGTATGACAGCTGGATTATTAGGTGCCTTGCATTTCTTGAAACTATTATCACTACTTGAAATTATAAAATATTTTTTTGTTATTTTGGTAGTCTTCCTTAACAGGAATTACATGTCCCCATTCATCAAAAGTATAAATCATGTTTCTGATTATAATACAATGGTAAAATTTAGAAATGATATACATTATATCTTCTTCTTCTTTTCGAATCTATATGGATTCACAAGTTAAATATGTTAACGCGACCAATATTGGGCCACTTTAATCGCCACTTTTACATTATTTCTAAAGCTACGAGACATTAGCTTACTTTAATGAGGCTATAATTAAAAATGTAAGCTATATTAGCACAGCCGGAATTATTTGGATTTCTGTATCTCATACTATATAAAACTTAACACGTAGCTCACACCTCTCCGTGCGTTTTAACAATCTATTTACCATTGTCTTTTTTTATGCAGCAGTGAATGCGTTAAGAATTAAATAAAGAATAATAGTCCATATATGGACAAGTGGACCTAATGGACCTCCTTGCACAACTGTTACACTAAAAATATAATTGTTTATGCTTTTTTGTTTGTAATATACAATCAAGCAACATGTTTCATTCCTGACACTACAGAACACAATAAAATACGTTAATTTTAATTATTTTAAGGTAATTTAATGGTTTTTTAAATCTAAACACATTAAATAATAGTTTTGGTCAATGTTCGGCGTCTAGTAAACGGAGTTCACAAGGGAAGTACATGTTATAAGAAAGATCCAATGTTGTAAACGCTTCGTACATATTAATTATATGTAAATAATTCTAATCTTTTTTAGGTTAATAGGACTGTAAAAATTTTTTATCTACCTCAACTTACTAGAAATATAATTACTACGTTTTAGGTTAGTGAGAATGTTAGGTTCTTTTTCTAATTGAGAGGAAATAAGCGTTAATCGAGCCAGGTTGCGCAATTATNCGCAGCGATCTTCATAGATTAGGCGTGCGTAACACGATGGCTGCGGTGTTTATTTTATCTTAATAAAATAAACATTTGTAATTCAACTAAACTCATCTTTGTCATGTTCGGCAATTTGTGGAAGTAAGTGTAATGTATGAAGCGTTGTTGATGTTGAGGTGACCACGCTGACTAAAAAGTCACTTTGGTCACTGGCAGACTTTCAACGTAATTTCTTATAACGCGATAAAATCCCGCGGCGGATATCTCACGGAAATGACTGATTTATCGACATTAAAGTAATGCGATCATTCTCAAGATGTTGTCGGTGCTGCTGCCCATCCTGCGCACCAAGGAAGTGCAACGATTTCGCATAAAATCCACTCGCGCCTTTGCAATCAACCCGACGCGCTTCAGTAACGCGACACACACAATACAATACATCCAGAAAGCGTTGTTTTATCCAACTCTCAAGGCTCCGTAGGACATTTGGCCCACAAACTACATATGTAAAAAGTAGTGCAATAAATTCAAGGAGAGAACTAATTTTACATTGTTCTGGGCAACCTTAGAGCAATATGTTGTCCTTACCAACAACGCCCTCCGCTCTCTTTTAACATCTTCGTCAGCCTAAAGATCGCAAATTAGTTTAGGCAGTCGCCTACATAGTAAGTGACTTTACTACAGATCCTAAACAGAAATCAATGATGAAACTTGCTACGCAGAGGTAGATATTAAGCCAATGAATTTAGTAAATCATTTGATCAATTTACGGTATCTATCGGAGTGTGAATCTGTTTGCCACATGCGCTATGCCTTGTACGAGGTCACGTTAACTTGACCTCTTTAGGTCAAGTTATCAATATAATGTTCTAAGACACTATAGCGTCCAGACTGGAATTTAAATCTAGGTTGTAACGTGAATGGTGTTGGGTGGAAATTAAAAACAATTGCCTAAATTTAATGTTCAGTAAATTTCGTAGACGATAGTCTGTACTGTATTAGTAGTAGCATGACCAAGTAAACTACTAGGCTAATCGCTTCGGACACCTGTCGAGCGCGGCTCAATGCCTCGCTTCATCGGTCAGCTAGATAAGCTGTTCAAGCGGAAAATGTATGCGCCCGGAACTCTAATTGGTGTTAGTTAGAAATGCAGAAACATTCCCTGCGGTTTTCAAATTTTGTACAGCTTTATATTCGTAAAGACCGATCTTAAGGTATTAATCATGTATATTGTAAGTTCCGAAAATCCGGATGACGAATACTTGAGCGAGCGAGTGACGATTCGCTAAAGGCTGGCGTTGATCCAGAAGCGGAGTGACGGAATGCCATGAAGCAGAATGGAGGAAACCGTTGATCGAGTGACCGAGCGAATACTAGGCCAGTAATACTTGTCTTTTTCTTTTATAATCCAACTTCCTAAGTTGTGTTGGTACATCGGGCCGGGCTACAGGCGCAGGTTAAAGACGAAAGAGCAGTGTGTCCAATTGTTGACGCAGCTGTGATACAGGACTGCGGGAGTACTTTTCAATTTAAAATTTAGCTAATGCTATCCTCCGTGTATCTCTCAGAGATATAATAAGAAACGTTTTTATTAGGCTGAAAACTAAGATTACCAATATAAATCGCCGGATCAACAACTAGATAAATAAAAAAATAAAATAAAATAAATAAAACTCGAAGATGCAGTTGAAATTGCGTCTTGGCAAGCATAGCGTAGGAAGTCACATAACCCAATGAACCGACAAATTGTAATCGGCCGTTGTTGGAGACTGGTTGGAAAATGGGGGAGACCTATGTCCAACGGTTCTGTGGGTTAAAGTAAGAGATTAGTATTAGCTAGATTTAAGGAAGACAGAACACCTTGATTCTAACATAAAGCGTAGCTTCGATACTCGCCTGAATGCTCGTGCTGAAAATCGGTCTGGATTTTTGCACACGATTTAATCGAGTGGTTATTCTTTTGAAAACGAAATTTTCTAAAAGAAAATCATATTGCTGTTCATTTTGATAGAAAAATCTTTAAGCAACATAACATTAGAAGTATAAAAATTCAGTGAAAAAAAAATCATTTGCCTAATCATGAAAGTTTTGAAATATGTTTTCTAAACCACACGCTTCTAAAATGCATAATCGTATGACCATATTTTTGCTGTATCATTGACTCACGGAGGAATATTGCTCTTAAAACGATTGATTTCCTAAATACAATACAGGACACACTGGGAGCTACTAAGAGGGAAGTCAAGCGGTTTGTTGTTACTCGTTAACGACGATAACTTGTTTCTGGATGGGTCCGTTTTCTCGAATACGGCAGCAAAGTTGCAAGTTTATCGATTTTCTATCGGATGCATAACGGAGAGTGCAGCGGAAGTGCACTATTCAATTCCGGCTTCCCCATTATTTTATCGGTCCACCTGAGTTCCATGTTTACGACATCGTAACATGTACGACAGGTAGCTTCTGTGTGGGCGTAGTAATTTGAAGGTGTAATGAATATTTCTTTATTTTTTCTTCCTACTGGGCAGAATAGCAAAAAAATATTTCTTTATTTTTTCTTCCTACTGGGCAGAATAGCTTAAAGGCATATTAGACTAAAATAAAAACGTGGGGCCCATTACCTATTTTTGTATTCCTTTCTACTATACTAAGTGTGGATTGCATCGACTTATTATAATCGTCATCATCATTATCCTAGCGGTTTATCCCATTCGCATCCGAAACCTCATAGCTCCGGAGTCCAGGGTCCGCTGAATCGACTTACTATAATCGTAACTGGATGTTTTGACCATCAATAAGCAGCCGTGGCGGCTTCACCAGCAACGCCGAGCTCATGATCTACCAAAGTATGAGATATGCTCTGCCATAGTTATGATTTCAGAGGGGCCCCACGTTTTATTTTAGTCTAATATGCCTAAAAGCTATTCTGCCCAGTACTTATAACAATACCTATTTTTTAATAGTGTACAAAAAAACACACTATAAAAAATAGGTATTTTTATACACACTATAAAAATACCTATTTTTTTATAGTGTGGGCTGCTTAGTTTACCTTAAAAGCAAACCCTGGTATAAGTGTTTTTTCATGAACTGCCTTTCGGCCGCTGACATAGTTCAACCAACCAACCAACCATCAGAGATATTAATGACCGAGATCACCTACGTTCGTTTATCGATAAGTATCTACATATTTATTTATTGTGTAGGTTTCAGTGCACATAAAATAAAACCGTGTAACTTATAAGTTTTTTACGGATTTTTATTTTATTTGTTTATTGGTTTATTTGACCACTGCGTTCAAATAAACCAATAAATGGATCTTGTTTTTCTGAACACTGTCCTGCGCTCGCCAATAGAGGTCACAAATGTTAGGGCTTTATAATCCCGCAAGGCACCTTTTCTCTCGGAAGTTTTATGTAAAATGTTGCCAAGCCGTTTCTTACTTCAGATCAGAAACAAAAAAATCGAATTACGACAAAGCCATACTATACGTATTTACAGATATGTAGAAGTTGTTGAAATCGGTAGAATTAGGTCGTGTAGATTCAGAAGCCCACAGGGCAAACCTTGTGTGGTAGTCTTGGCCATAGATATAGAATATACAAGATACACAAAGGCGGCTTAGAGACATGACAAAAATATTTAAGTATATATGTGTTGGTGAATGTCTATGTGTAAGTTCCAAATAGTGTTGTCCACGCTAAAAGATCTTATTATCGATTATGATATAAATCAACGGAATTTTTGTGATGAAAAGCAATAAGGATTTAATTGTGGTGAACCAAAATCAACTGTATACTGTTAATGCTTAATAATTAAAAGACGTACTTTTTAATTAATTTATTCATTGTCCTTTGAGTATTACTGTTTTGTTGAGGTATGTTCGAATAGTTTCTTTGCTAATTCATGTTATTTTGTTTTAGTGTCTTACTCTTAGATTTAAATATATTTCAATAATGGTTTTCATGAGAAAATATCTGTGGTTATCCAATGGGTCTTGATCAAAAATATGTTTTCTTTAATTAAGAAAAAGCGATTGAACGTTTCGCAGAATATACAAAACACTTTTGGCAAACATTATTTCTGTAACAGAATTATTTTTCATATTTTCTCTGAAATAAATTTCAATGTAACGACATAACGTTATGACGTCTTTGGATAAAATAAACGCCATATTTTTCTGAATAGTCTCTTTTACTATTAGAGAGTTGAATAATACTTCAGATGACGTTAATACTAAACTTTGTACACAAATGTCACACTTGACTTTTTTCGATATTTTTCTTACCACAAATCCCGATATGTGTGAAACAATCATCATAACGATTTGAGACAAAGATGCAGTATTGTCTATAAACACTATTTGTTTATCGAAAGCAGTATCTTCATTTTGACCATCATCATCACAGTTTTGCAACAATTCTTTGAAAATGTTATTATAATTTGATGAATAATTAATTTTGTCTATAGTGGATATGGAACTAGTAGATAAAACTGTGATTTTTTTCTAACTCTAAGCAATTGCCGCTCTCGCTTATTTTTATTTCCGTATGGCATAACGTCGGCATAACGGTCTTTTATACGAGGAAATAAAGTTTTTTACAGTTGGGTTGTTATTAAATTCCCCTTTAGATCTCATGGCGCTAAAAAATGTTTCTAGGTGGTCTTGCGACAATTTATATATTGGAAGGAACTTTAGGCGGTCATGCTTTTCTATGTAACTGACATAAATTGATTTCAGTGAAATAATTTTAAGAATAATGAAGAAACTGACTGTTGCCTCAGAATTCTGAAATTCATCAATATGAAGATCTGTATTACAAACATCAATTGCAACACCCACTGACCTGCTAAGCAGTTGGGCAGCTAACCTTACTTTCATCTTTTGAGTTAGGAAATGAATGTGCCGCGCCGAAAGTTTATTTGCGATGAGATGAGATGTAGACCCTCGCGTTTTTGTAAAGACTGCAAATTTTCGACGAATGTCAAATAAATTTTACGTTCCATATTGTCATAAGATATTTTGCGGTCTGCAAAACAATTCCTTATTAGTTTTATTAAGTGACTTGGATCAAACAAAATGTTGTACTTTTTACCGTTGTGCATAAAATATGGTTGATAAGGTGGTTTGAGTAGAGATGCACCAAGCAATTGAGCCATAGAAAGATTAGAGGCGATGCCGTCAAATGTTATAGCAACCACGTCACAATTTGTATCACGCAATAAATCGAGACATATTTTTATGAATAATCTTGTTTTTTTCACTAGCACTCAAGCTTTTAGCCGGAAAAAAACCAACAGGCAATTTCCAGTAGTCATTTACAGCGACAACCATAAAAACAAGTCGTCTATCTCGTCACCACATAAATCATTTTCTGTATTTACATATCCATAGTGCTTTTTACCCACAAATTCTGTTTCTTCTCTGATTTTAATTTCGTTAAAATCAGAGAAGATTTCGTTAGCGAAAATCGGTTTTGTTTTAACAATTCGGAAATTGTATTAAATGATTCTTTTGTAAACCCTGGTTCGGAATTCAAACGAGAATACCATTTTTGCATCAGTTAATCATCAGCAAATAGAACTATATCCGAAAGACTTTTACAATAGTAAGGGAGGTCATTTATATATATTAGAAATAAGAGAGGGCCTATAATTGAACCCTGGGGCACTCCCATGCGGCACCATGCGAATTTGTGCCATTAATACAGACTTTTTGAACTCTTTCAGATAGGTAAGATTCTACAAGACTCAATAAGCATTCTGATACACCGTAATGTCTCAAATTTAATAAAAGTGTTTTATGGTCGACGCAGTCAAAAGCTTTAGACAAATCGCAAAAAACGTTTGTCCTCCCAGGCATCAAAAATATGCTTAATAAGTGCAATCCCTGCATCAGTAGTATTGAATATAATTTTCTCAAATATTTTACTTAATGCAGGTAAAATAGATATAGGCCTAAAGTTAGATGGATCACTTTTATCACCGGATTTAAATAATGGTATTAATTTACTGTATTTCATTAAATTTGGAAAGAGACCTTTATCTACACAAGTATTAAATATCAATGCTAGATGGGGTGCAATACTATCAATAATTACTTTTATGATATGAGTAGAAATATATCTACCCCATATATCTTCTGTTTTTTTAATATTTGATTCCTTGAAAGTTTTAGTTATTGTTGTAATGTAATGAAAGGCATGAGTTTGGTTAGCAACTGCTTTTTTATTAATAGATGCCGGTACACTTATATAGTTAGAACTACCTACAACATCTTCCCCTTTTTTTAAAAAAAAATTATAATATTTTAAACATAAGTGAACAAGTAACAAATTAGGCTTAGTACTGTACACGTTGCGGAACTTGATAACAACCACCGAGTAGCATTGTTTTGCCAGAGAAAAATGTCAAAATTCCCAATATATGTATGAGAACATTAGTTTTATTAATTACAAAAGTGAGCAGAAATCGAACCGAACAAGTCAACGCTTCAAACACATATATAGGTACTAAACATTTACGCCACTCGGTTATCACAATAAGATTACCTTAATAAAATACCTTAACTAATATTTTTAACAATATATATTAAAGTAATAATATAGAAAAAAAAAACTATTTTGCAGCTTTAAGTGCAGCTTTACTTCGTGTCTGAGGAGGAGAATAATCAGTTTTATTTAATTCCAAACAGGGTTCATTCATACTCATCATCTGATGCTGCAGAATAATAATTTACATTAGATTGATCGATCATTTTCTCGTTTCTGTTTGAGGTACCGTACCTTATTAAATGCCGGCGATTACGGCGATAAATGCCAATTTTATTTTTTACTACATAAGATCGTGGTGTTGTCGCCTTGTCTATTATCTTGCCACGAATGCGCTGCTTATTATTTTCCACCATGATAACGTCATCGCCGATATTTAACTCGGCAGTAGTTTGCAACCTCGATCATAATACATTTTACTTTTATTTTGTTTCTCTAACAATTTATGATATTGTTCTTTATTACCTTTATGAATATTCCGTTTTAATAAATCTGGGTGAACAGGTAATCGACATTTTAATCTACGTCCCATCATTAGCTGCGCAGGAGAATCAACATTTTCCCTTGGTGTGTTCCTATAGCTTAATAAATTTAAGAAAAATCGGTATTACTTAGTATTGACTTTTTTAATATATTTTTTATTGTTTGCACGGCTCTCTCGCTCTTACCATTAGACTGAGCATAATATGGGACGAAGTTATATGTTGAAACCCCCATTCAACCGAAAATTTTCTGAAATTACTACTGATAAATTGAGGCCCGTTATCACTTATAACTATATCAGGTATACCATACCGTGCAAAGTTTTCCTTAAAAGATGTCATAATTAAATACGATGACATATCTTTTAATTTACTTACTTCAATGAAACCCGAGAAATAATCAACTAAAATTAAATAATTTTTCTTTCCATATTCAAAAATGTCTGCACCTATTTTACTCCAGGGAGTATTTGGAATAGAAACTGGGATCATTGGTTCTTTACTTGGTTTGTGTAAATTATCCTGACACATTTTACATTGTCTTACATAATTTTCAATATCTTTTGTAATTCCCGGCCAAAACAAAACTTCACGTGCACGTCTTTTACAACGATCAATCCCTGAGTGCCCGTCGTGAATGAGATTTAACATTGTTTATTAGAGAATTTGATATTAATACCTGTTTATTTTTAAATATTACACCATCTACTGAATAAAGTTCCCCTCGTATCGACCAGAAATATTTTAAATTACCCTGTAAACTACGTTTGTGGTTAGGCCACCCATGATCGATATACACAAGTAATTGTTGTAAATCTTTATCCTTAGCTGTTTCTTTTTTAACTAAAGTGAGTTTATTTTGGGACATTGACACATTACTGATTACCATTTTAAGCTGTTCTAATACAGCTCTGGTAATTTTATGATCATATAAGTCTGGAAGTGGTGCACGCGACAATGTATCCGGAATGAACATTAATTTTCCCGGCTTATAAACTATACTTAAATTATACCCTTGTAATTTTAACATCATGCGCTGTAAGCGTGTTGGGACTGAATCTAATGCTTTTTAAATATACTTTTCAGTGGTTTATGATCAGACTCAACTATGATTTGATTTCTACCATAAATATTGATGGAACTTTTCACAAGCAAAAACAATAGCCAAGAGCTCCTTTTCAATCTGAGCATACCTTGTCTGTGCGGGCGTAAGTGTACAGTCGCCATCAGATATATATGAGCAGACAAGGTGATCAAATACATCTGAACAGTTTAAAATATCAATAACTTGTATACAGTACAAGTTACCATTAATATCTCAACAACAACCGCTTCATTAATATCTGAGCAAGTGCTTGTCAATAACTTCTATACACACAACTTTTCAATAATATCTGAACACTAACGTCAAATGTATCCAAAATGATTTAAATATCGAAACTGTCTGTGTGTTTGTGAAGAAAAGTTATAGTCGGAAATTTTGTGACTTTTTATCTATCAATTGAATTAAAAACTTTTGGATAATACATGTTTTAAAAAATGAGATGACGCTGGCAGTTTATAAAAGTTTGCGGATTTCACTGTTGTCATCACTAATTATCTACTGCAATTACAAATACAAGCAAGCATTGTGTCAGTGAATCATTGGTGTGGACTGTTGCCCTCCAATCTGGACGGTGCAGGTTCGATGCCTGCCAATCCAATGTCTTTTCAAGTTTCGAAATTATAATTATTTATATGTACGTTTCGCCGAAACCAGTCAACACATTTATGAAGTAAGGCCATCGAGAGACACGGCGAAGCTCTTGCCGCGTCTCTCGATATCTCTGAGGCATTTGACAGAATTTGGCACGTCAGCCTTATTAGCAAGCTTCCTTCATTCGGTATTCTTGATGGTCTTTGCACCCGGATATGAAATTTTCTGAGTTCCTGAGTAAAATAGTCTTTGATAGCTGCAGTTCTGACCACCAGGCTATCGACACTAGTGTTCTTCAGGGTTCGGTCCTATACGCAACTCTAATTCTTGATGCACATATATGATCAGCTTATGCCTGGTATTATTGGGTACACCGATGACGGACAGAAATCTACCGGATGCAAGGGCCAGTGAGGTAGGAATCCAGTCTTGTCAAGAGGCTATGGTGAGCCGTGTGGACGCGTCCCTTCAAGCAGTATCCTCTTGAGATGATGTTTATCTAAACTTGCTTGAAAATTTGAACTTGCTTCGACTTTCCAGAATCTAGCTGTTAAATAATACGCCTTGGGCGACCCTACTCTGGCTGATGCTTAACTGCAAAGCCTGGAGTATCGTCGTAGTGTTGCATTGCACTTGGATTTATACAGGTTATATTTCGGTGATCGTGCGAATGAATAACACGAATTAATTCCAGGAAGCTCTTTTGACAATCGGGAGATAAGACGCAGGCGAGCATTCCGTTCTTACGTGGTCGATATTCCATTTATCTGCACCATCCGCTACGGTGCCTCGTTTCTAATGTGCACTGCAAATAAATGGAACTCGTTGCCTCCTTGTGTGTTCCCAGAACATTACTTCCAGGCACTTTTTAAGGCAAGAGTGAAAATACTGTGTCTAGACAGGCGTGATCCATCCTCGACCACATCATCACATACCATCAGGTGAGATGACGGTCAAATGCCTGTCTACAGAAAATAAAAAAAAATCCGACGCTATTTAGATAAAGGAAGCCATCAAGAAGAAACCTGCGCACGCCTGTGAAAAAATTCGAAGGTTGTGCGTGAAGTCAGCCAATGGACGACCACGAAGGCCTAAGCACACTATACGGGTTGGCGCAAGTCCCTAGATGGGGACGTATAATGGGCTGAAGATGATGATGAACTTACTAAATAATTATTATCACACTAAGTCATTAACAGTTTCTGAATAATAATTAATCCAGTACCGAATCAATTATTCAGAGTCTTTCTTAACTGAACCGAGCTAAGCCAGAGCCGAGACTGACCATCCCCGCTTCCGCAGATAGCCGAGCAGTGGTTCAATGAGGATACTCGGATGACGTAGTTGTTGATGTGACTTATTCTTACAATTTGTCATAAATGAAAATAATCATTATACGCCCGTAGTGATTGATTTTATCTTGTTCTTTTAATGTCATGCAGTCAAGAATGTCAAGTGTAACTAAGCAGATAAACATTGGTTATCTCCTTAGTTACACTTGACATTTTGAGTGTTCAGATATTATTGAAAAGTTGTGTGTTAGAAGTTATTGACAAGCACTTGCTCAGATATTAATGGCGGTTGTGTTTAGATATTAATGGTAACTTGTACTGTATAGAAGTTCTTGATATTTTAAACTGTTCAGATGTATTTGGTCACCTTGTGTGCTCATATATATGTGATGGCGACTGTACGTGATGCGTACTCAACTGGGTGGCCGCCTGCAGCAGTACGGCGCCCAATGCCGCTCGACGCGTCCAAACCAGTACAGGCGCACTGCTAATGAGTTGCTTTAATTTCCGAACGCATTTTTATGACCCAATTCCAGTTCCATGTAACATCCTTTTTTAATAATCTTGTTAACGGATACATATGATCGGAATAATTGGTATACATTTTGAAAGATAATTAACCATGCCAATAAATCGTTCCAAACTCTTTCTATCATTTGTTCAGACATATTACTAATAGCTTTAACCTTTTCTAAATCCACCTGCATACCATCTTTATTAACTTATGAGATATGTAACCTCTCGTACACATATATGGCCTTATCTTTATTGAATTTTAGGTTAATCTCTCGCGTCTATTAAATAACGCTCTAAGGCGCTTATCATGCTCTTCCAGTGTCCTCCCCAGCATATAATATCATCTATAAAAGAATCCACCCCTTCAAGTCCCTTAAGTAATTGTTTGACCTTTGCGTGAAATACTTCAGGTGCACAACTAAGTCCAAATGGTAGCCTTAAATATTGATACCGTCCAAACGGCTTATTAAAGGTACAAAGGTCGGCACTTTCGTTATCTAATTTTATAGACCAGAACCCTGAGTTAGCATCTAAACCGAAAATATCTAGCTCCATTTAGCTTAGCTGCTATCTCATTAATGGTAGGCAGTTGAAAATGAGCTCGGTGTATAGCTTTATTAAGCGGTCTAGGATCCAAACAAACACGCAATTTACCGTTTTTCTTGGCAACAATCACTAGGGAGTTCACCATGGTGTAGGATGGGTGACCTTCCTGATAACGCCTAAGTCAACCATCCTATTTAACTCTAACTGCAACTGATCGCGTGATCCTAACGGTACTTTTCGCGAGGGACATATAACGGGTGGCACAGTCCACTGCTGGACCTAGGTCTCCCCCATTTCGCGCCAGATATCCCGGTCCTCCGCTTTCCTCATCAGCCTCCACCAGCGACCTTTCCCAATCGTCGGTCCATCGGCCGGAGGGCGTCCGACGCTACGCTTGCCGAGACGCGGTCTCCACTCCAGAACTCGTCTGCTCCAACGGCCATCTACGGCTAATAAATTATTACATGAAAAACAGTTTGGCTTCACCAAAAATAAAAATACTACTGACGCAGGGATTGCACTAATTAAGCATATTTTGATGCCTGGGAGGATAAGCAAGATGAATCATAAGCAACATAAATGTATAAAATTCACTATGCCCAATGTAAGGCAGGTCGAGACCAATATAACTCTAAATAATGATCAAGTGGAGCTAGTGGACTCCACTGCCTTTCTAGGCATAACTTTACATTCAAAGCTGCAATGGGGGCCTCACATTGAATCCCTCGCTAATAGACTTAGCTCGGCAGCTTATGCTGTTAGAAAGATAAGGCTCTTGACAGATATAGAAACGGCAAGATTGGTTTACTTTAGTTATTTTCATAGTGTCATGTCGTATGATCTACTGTTGTGGAGCTCAGCTGCCGACTTTAATACAATATTTGTGCTACAAAAAAGAGCTATTCGTTTTATCTACAACCTTAGACCACGTGACTCTCTTAAGGAACTTTTTAAAGAAATAAATATAATGATTGTAGCATCGCAATATATTTATGAAAATTTAATTTATGTTCGTAAATACTATAACACCTTTAAGAAAAATTGTGATTCATACAATTTTAATACTAGGAATAAAAACAAACT
This sequence comes from Leucinodes orbonalis, assembly GCA_019425675.1. Lineage (NCBI taxonomy): Eukaryota > Metazoa > Arthropoda > Insecta > Lepidoptera > Crambidae > Leucinodes > Leucinodes orbonalis. The sequence goes on along the minus strand of PQWD01008440.1, from coordinate 27,780 downwards.
TGCTGTTCCGGACTTAAGACTACATAAAATAGGTAAATCTTTTATAGGAAGATGTATAAAGATTTTCAATAAGGTACCGCAAAATATTGTAGAGTTGCCCTTTCATATGTTTAAAGTTAGAATCAAACAACACCTTTCTAAAAAAGGGTATTACACTATTGACGAATATTTATGTGATAAAAATCCGTAGTCTTAAACTGCTCAGCTATTTCAGTGTTTATGATATATTGTTACATTAAGGAATTGTTTTTAAAAAAGGCAACACTGTTGAGTTTTCTTGGGTGCTTCTTTCTCAACAGGCCAAACCACTGAAGCGCTTTTTTTTTCAAAGCATCAAAACTCATATTTTTAGTTTAGTATTTAAATCGTTTTTTATTATATTTTTGTATATTTCTTGACGTTCATAAGTGCTTTTTGTAAGCCTAATTTGAAATAAATGTTTTTGACTTTGACTTTGACTTTAAGGAGCTCTCACTCCCACGCTTCAGGTATCTTGTAAGCGTAGCGCGCTAATTCTTAATCTATGGGCTTGGCAACATTTAACATGAAAAGTTTTAGTGAGATTATCTACTGACGACAAAACATATCGTATATTGTACGTTCCCAGTGAATGCGAGGTGACGTGACTGCGGCGCACGCATGTGGTCACCACAGCAATGCGCGAACTGTTGTCGTGGTTTGGTCTATTGACATTTGTCGAAAGCATTTCGAATAGAAATGCAGCATTTAATTTGGGAATAGACGCTTATTTTAAAAAAAAATAAGCACTTATGGTAGTTGAGTTTGTGATTCAAGCCATTTTTATTAAACGGTTTAACTGAATTCCTTTATGGTTGAATTTTATTGGATTGAGATAAGTTGCAAAGGATGTTGAGACAAGCAATCACAATATATGCACATTAATCTAGTTCACTAACATTAATTGTTGCTTAAATTGTAGCACCTGTAGCATATCTTCCTTTCGATATTCAGTTAACTGCATTCGATATTAATTAATTCTAAATTAATTGTGACAAGTTGCAAAGCAGCAAGCTAATTAAAACTACATTATTAGAACTGGTCAAATGTAACACTAGTCAACTGTGTAATATTATTAGCTATTGAATTCCGTATTGGTTAGAACGATTATTAACTAAGGCCGTCATGTTAGTTTCAGCAGATGCAATTTTACCACCCGATATTAGAAACAAACTTAAATTTGATGAGGGTTGTCAAGTTTGTCGCTTCGGGTGAATTTATTTTGTAATTACTGACTGCGGCTGAGGCTATGAATCGAGTTTTGAATATCCAAGTTAGATGAGTGGAGCAATAATACTAAATCAATGTCAACTAAATATGACCAATTACCATCTTGTTTTGAAAAAATGTTTTCAAATGATGCCCTAAGATTACTGCCGATTTGAAAATAATGGTCACCCCCCTTTATTTTTTTCGAGGCGTTCTTTTTTTCTCCTCTATTTTGTTGTATTTGTTAAATCTTTTTCTGTCGGGTTTGGTTCGTAGTTTTTATTAGTAGTGTATGTTTGTAGTAGTAGTTGTTTTACTACTAATAACAACTGTTTCTATATATTTTAAGCATCACGTCACGATCAGCGAAATATAAAATAGATATCACTGGTCAACAAAATTCAAACTTTTTCGTGCCACATGGACATTTTTGATATTTTTAATTAAATTGGTGATTGTAAAAAAAAATAAACAGTTAAAAAAATTTGCTAGCCAAGGATTTTATTCTATTAAGTAATTTTAAATATTAAGAAAAAATACAGATCTTGTAAATCAAACGTTTATTTTTTTATAAATTACTTATTAATTTAGGATTTTCTTGAATGTTTAGCTTCTGGTTGGTTTAATTGTCTAGCAGTAATCCGCTAACATATTTGGGCTCCATTTGCCGTGGTACCGTTTTTCCATACTAGAAATGACCTAGTGAAACCTCTCGTCGTGCTCGTCACTGACAGCCCCTAAATTGTCAGGAAAAAAATCCAGGTGCGAGTCTAAAAAATGGATCTTCAGTGACATGTTGCAACCCAATGCTTGATATGACAATAAGAGCTCGCTAACCAACTATCTGTAGCTGTCACTCTTGTGGTTGCCCAAAAAATTTGCAACAATTTTTTTAAATGCGTTCCATGCACATTTTTCTAAACCGCTTAATTTTTCTTCAAATGTTGAATTTTTTATTAACTCCCTGATTTGAGGTCCAACAAAAATACCCTCTTTTATTTTTGCATCACTTATTGTAGGGAATTTTTCTTTAAGGTACAAAAGTCCACTCCCACAGCGATCCATTCCTTTCACAAATTTTTTATTAATCCTAATTTGATATGCAATGGTGGTAAAAGCACATCATTTGGCTCTACAAGGGGTAAATACTTTACATTTTTAAACTAACGGTGCACGCGTAGGCCATGTTTTTTTATATAGTGATTAGTTCTGTCTCGGCTATCCCATACACATAAAAAGCAGCAAAACTTTGTATAACCCAGCTGAAGTCCAAGTAATAGTGCAACAACTTTAAGATCACCGCAAATTTTGAAGGAATATGTACTGTAATTTATTTTTTCAAGTAAAAGTTTCATATTTTCATAGGTTTCTTTCATATTTGAAGTATGGGCCACAGGTACAGACGGAAGCATATTTCCATTATGCAATAAAACTGCTTTCAGACTTGCGTTCGAAAAATCAATGAATAAACGCCACTGAGAGAGTTCAAAATCTATGTCCAACATTTTCATAATCTCATTTATGTTATTGCAAAACACCAAATCTCCATCCTGAGAAAAATACGTTCTGAAGTGTTGATCACGGTTTCTAAAATAGCTAACTTTTGTATTATGATGTAGCAAATTCCATTCTCTTAGACGAGATCCTAATAGTTCCGACTGCTTTTTTGACAAATTTTAATCCCTAACCAAATCATTTAGGTCTCCTTGAGTTATCAAATGTGGCTCCTTTTCAATTCCTTCAAACTTAAAGTCATCATCCTCGTCAACACATAGACTTGAAGTATTCGGTTGTGAATGGTCGTTCTCAACAGACGTTGTTGCAACTGGTATTAGTTCTGCCATTTTTTACAATGAGAGACTGGTCTTATATCAGAAGATACGTTAGGGTAGATAACTGTGTTTTTTATTGTAATTTATACCTTTTACGTCAGTGAGACAAAAATAGCAATCCGAAACGTGATCTCGCTGTTCAGTCCATATCATGGGTACAGCAAACGGCATAGCTCGTGCACCTTTCTTCCAGTCGGTTAAATTTTTCACACACGTTATGCAACAACATGAGGGGCCCAGAATTTGTGTTGATGGGCGACAGAAAAACCAAAACATTGGTGATAACACTCCAGCACAAGATTCGTAAAATTTCGTCGTTGTTTTTTGAAGTTCTCCGCAGACATAACAAAAAGAGTTAGGGTCATTCCTACACTTCCTAGAAATGTTCACAAGATTAATAAATCACAAAAAAATATTCAAATTCAACTACAAATACTTTAAATTAAGATTTACTTGTGACCGTTTCTTTTAATTTACCGCCGTAGTACTAGTTATGAGTATTACCGTATCACAACAAATATGAGGCTAACTGACAGATGACAACTGTGATTTAATGATGAGGGTAGATTGATAAAACAAAATTAGCTATCAAAGTTTGTGTGGCAAAATCAGTGTTGATTAGATTCTAATATTTATTACCCGATTTTTTTGTTATAAATGTTTTCAAACGTTTTTATTTATTTTTGTTTTCTGCCCTTCGTATAAAATATACACAGCCATACCTATGCCACAAAACTATTAGAAAAGAAGTAATAGGTGAGATTTAGGTTACCGATGCCAATGGCCTTGTAAAAGTACTAAACTAGAAAAACCATACGCATGATATCGCGGTTTTAATTGAAGAATACGTTATGTTTTGTTCATGACTGCTACTTATTCGTCTATGCTTAAGTTAAGTCTGTATGAAGAGTTATTTATATTTATAAGACAAATCGCCGTAGGGAGGGTTCCACATGTTTGATACATCATCTATTCGCACAAAAAAGTTCGGTTCATCCTTCATTGTCCGAACTGCAAGGCAATTCGTTTGAATAGATTATTTCATGATAGCATTTAAGCTAATTTACAAAAGGCAGATATCAAATTCTGTAATTCTCCATAGATATATTAAGATAAGTCCACTCAAAACAAGCTGTGAAGTGAGCATGAAATATTCGAAGTAATAAGTTTAACGGGATTCCATTAAATGTCTGCCCGTAAGCTATTTTCAGCAATCGGATCTGTAGAACAGTTGGCGTTATTCCGAAGCGAAGTGAATATTGGAAATAAATTGATGCCGAATAACATTGTAAGCTTCTGACAGGTTGATTCGACCGATTTACTCGGCTGTTCATTTTGTATTTAGCACCGTGTTGTTAAACCGTGAAGAGATTTAATAGCTCATAATACAAAACACGTCTCAGTAATTAATAATACCGATACAGGCATTTATAAGCCACGGGATATTTAAAGGCTTATTTGGAGTACCGTGGAAATGAAAAGTTAAGCACACGTAGTTATAAATATGTGTCACATTATTTTGTGTTATAATACGAAAAAAGAGAAAACTAACTCCATCGTCGTCTATCTAGGTAGCCACCGCTAAAGACTATTTATTCGTAAACACATGGATTTATCAAGAACTAGCTTTGCGTGTGACTTCGTCCACTTACTTTAATCCGCTACTTTGTTTATATAGGTGACTAAAAACTGCTATATCTCCTAAGATATTAATTTCAAAATATCATCATTGTTTTAAATTAAATACTCGTAATGAATAACATATTTATTTATGTTTATAAATATCATTTTCATGAAAACCTTTGCATATAATGCTTTATTTTAGATCAGATTTGGCTTGCATAAAAAGGTTATAGTGAGCTAACCTTAAAAGATACACATGCTTGCTTTTGCGAACTTTTTTAACCCTTTGGACGCCATGACTTCAGGCACAATAGAAAATCTATTGTTCTGAAGTCTGTAGGTGTCATTGGCGTTCAAAGGATTCAAGTACTTGAAATGGGTAGCCATACTGTCATACATTACTTTTGCCAAACTAACCGTTTACGCAGCGTACGCACCTGAAGCTCTCTGTAGGAAGAAACAGATTTTAACATTCCTCCTTGCTGCTCCGCTCCTTTTGTTCTTGGCTTTATAGCCTTTAGCTTTCCTCGATAAATAAGCTACGTAATACTGCAAAATTTTTCATATCGGACCAGCATTTCCAGAGGTTTTATCACGTTCAAACAAACTCTTCAGCTGAAATCTTACTCTAAAATCATAGTTTTTACCGAATATAGGCATTAGCCTCATACAAAAACTTGTAGATATTCACTGACACTTGTGCCAAATGTGGGTAACGTGCGTCGGTAATTTCAAATGTATCATTAAAAGTTTTTGCTTGGTTTCTGACTACAACAGCATTAACTCTTTTAGATAGTTCAAGTTTCATAACAACAGCAGACTTAAACGTCAATTTGCATACAAACTTAAATGGAGAAGTTGAACTTCTTAGATAAATATTTTCTAACTACGTACCTTGTTAATAATACTGGGTACATTATAATTGTTAGGGTTGGGTTTGTTAGTCCTTGATTTTATCCTTAGATTGTACTTCATCAGGTAAGGCCCTTTCCAAAAAAGTCACTCTTTGTTAGATGGCAAAACTTGATAACTTCAATTATACTTACGACTAAATTGACAAGCAAAATAGAACGAACAAAAGCACTTTATTGCACAGTTAACACAACACTCATGCTGTTAAATCGTATCAAATATAGATTTTCAAGCGCAACTGTAGCGGTAAATGTTTGCTTTGTTCTCATATAAAGCAATAACACGCTGCGTGTAACATCTAAAAGCCTGCGGTTTTGTTGGCAACCGAGGGTTGGACGCGACCGCAGCTGCAACTTTCACATTGGGTCATATATATATAATTTGTATATTGTATTTAAGCGCACAATATTTGTTTGCACTTTACTAAATAAGAACTCGTTTAGATCGCGGTTTATTTTGTTAAAACGATTTATTGCGAGTATAATACTTAAAAGGAATGAGGGATATGCTCAGATAATAAACTAACCAGATAGATGCACAATGTGTTTACGGCAAAATTCTGCTTTTCGCGTCAGTTGGGTAGAATTTTGATCCATAATCACGTCGCTCGCTACATGTCAAAATGACAGTAGTGAGCTCATGCTTTTCATTTTGTACCCTTTTTGATTTTGTACCCTTTTATGAACGCGTCAATTTAAATTTTACTTTATAAATATAACAATAACTATACGTATGTGTCGTGCGGCTCGGGACATTATTTGGTTGACGTTTCTTAGTGATGGGGCATCTATATACTTAGTTAATTGTTTATCTAAGGGGATATGTAGAAAAATATTTGTCTGAACGAGTCGTCAAAGTCAATGGAGAGTATATTTCTCATCTACGTTTTGCTGACGATATCGTCATCGTGGCAGAGCCTTACCTTACCGAGATGCTGAACAGCCTAAATGAATCTTTTTACGGGTTGGGCTTGGCATGAATTTCATTTGGACCTAAATTTGCGCTATTGTTTTAGTGTACATGTTATTATGTCGCCAAAATCAGTCCGCCATTCAAAAAGAACTTCAGTTTTGTTTAAATTCGCCTGCGTATAACAAAATTAATGTAATTTTTATCAAGCAGCTACTTACAATATGCCCCTTGACCTAGAAGCACTCTAAAATTTTTATCTATTTCGTTGCGCATTCAAGTGTGTAGACTTATTAATTGCATTTATTATATTTGCAGTCATTTGCATTTGTTCTATGTAAGCTATGGGCCTAGCTTATGTATTTGTTGTTCTATTTTATATATTTCGGTTATTTAGTCTGGTCAAATTAGACCAAAAGGCTACAATAATTAGCAATAAGCTGAAATCGGTGAAATTGTTAAAATTATAACTAAAATTAGACAGAACCCAAGTCGTTTGTTTCGAAAAAAAAATTCAGAGTCAAATGTCGACATAATGAGTTTGTTGAAAAAAAAAATACCTCAGATAAAATTTTAGGACATCAAATTATTTAGAAAACATGTTTAAATATGATATGAACCACCGTTTCTAAAATTTTTAACTTCGAAAATTTTTGATAGCTTTAATCGTCATATTATCCGCAAGAGTACGCCATGTGCTTCCTAATCTCCAGGGTCGTAATATATATTTAGATACATATTTTTAATCGATTATCATAACTTACACTTAAAATATAGATAAGCTATAGCTTAACCAAACACGGGAGTGATTAGGAACTTTCCAATCAAAAATAAACATACACATTCTCTAAGCATGCTATTGTGTGTGTGTGTCTAATTTTAGTCTAAATTATATTTTGACCGATTCCCCCGATTTTCATCTAATTGTGGATTAAGGTAACCTCGAATCTCTAAATTGACCGGAGTATTTAACTGTCACGTATCGCTACAAAAGAAACTAGTTTTCGTTTTACTGCATTATGCCTGTATATATTGTTTATTAAATTAAAAAATACCAAATAGACTTACGTTTTTGAATTTAATGGTGATTATAACCGTTTGAAACAATGGTATTAGAATAGTTATTACAAATATTTATATTTCTGCGTATATAAAATATGCGTTTGTGAGGGTTAATTGAAGGTATGCTTGTACGTACATACCTTCAATTATGGGTATAGAAGCTATTGAATGTACAGGCAGTCCTCGTACTTACGGCATGTTAGGGTCTCGAAAAACGCGACGTAAATCGAAACGACGTAAGTCGAGACATATTTTTTCATATGATTACATGTAAAACTCATGGGTTAGGAATCCATACGGACTCGAAATTTAAAGAAAAAACTATATTTATAACAAAGGATAATACTTTATTATCATGAGTAAGTTCCTAAAATAATTTGTTTTTGGTATTTGTCTGTTATTAATTTTAATAATAATTATAAAACTTTAATATGTAATCAAAATATGCAATAAGAAATAATAAATTAAACTTTTGGCTTAAAGAAACTATAAATTCAACATTACTTTGCATCTTTCTTCTTGCTATCATACAGATCTTGGTAACATTGATAAGCTGCACAAATTTTGTTATTAACGTTAAAACTTCACTCAAAAATAGGATCTTTTTCTTCAAAAATTTTCATGGCCTCGCGGACATTGACCTTGCGACAAGTGAACTCTCCTATGCCGGAAATCGAAACAAATGACGTATGCTTGAGGAATAGTATCACAACATTGTTCAACGTAACTTAAAACGACGTAAATTGAAACGACGTAAGTCGAGGTCTCCCTGTATTTAATTATTAAAATGTATTAACGGATTCAAGGTGTTTACTGATGACAAAAGGTAAATCGGGAAAAGTAGTTTTATGAAAATTTTCAGAACTCGAAATCCATTGTCTTATATTTATTATATCAAAAGGACTTAAAAGTACGTTAATCGATTAGCTAAAATGTCTAAGACGAATTAGCTAAGACATCTGTGGCGTCTCATGGTATTTTTAATAGTGAAATGTGCGAACTTATTTATTTGTTGTACAGCATATTCGGGAAGAATCACACAGAAGATAGAGATGAGAAGACACCCGCGGGTTCAGTCAACTTGCTGGATGATACGCTACTGGAGTCGCCTGGATCAGTGACGGTGACAAAATGTCGAAGACGTTACCACATAGGTTTGATTTAAATATATATAGTAGGAATATTTCATTCCGTTGATTGTAAAACAAAAATTAATATAAGCTATATATCCATTATTATGAGCCCAGGCTCAGGCACAGGCTTTCGCGCACAGCAAAGCTATGTGAAGATTGGGCCGTAACCCTCCACGCGGGTCCATAGCTAATTGATGGATATAGCTGTGACCGATGGCTTAATGTGTTCACGAAATCATCTATTTGAACCTATGTCCCCTGCTTCATTCAGTTATTTAAACCAACGTTGAGACTATTAGACCACAGATAAGCAGTTAAGTATATTAAACAAAAACGATATCGTTCTTTCGTTCCATTGACTGACTGACAGATCTACTCATTGGGTTATCGCCGAGTGTCTTGAGGTTAGAGCTAGTGTTAGCTGTCCAACATTTAAGAGTATTTCAGAAGTATAGTATGTAGATAATTTTAAATATGGTGGTATATTGAACATCCAAGGAAAGGAATTATTAATCTTTAAAAAGTGGTTGCTTTCGTGTAACCTAATTTATTAACATCTATTTCACCCTAACTATAATGGCGGAAGAACATAGACTACCGTCATATGAATATTCATGTTTCAGTAAGCTTTTTTGGAGGTCAAATAGTTCAAGGTAGCCTTTTCAAATTATAAAGAAAGCCGCCATCCCATGCAGCGTTCAAATATCTATATCACCTAAAAGTTATACGCAAGGTCTTGACGTTATTTCTTGGCAATTAGTAGATCAATGATAGTAATTAAACAAAGCTACTAGAATGTATAATGACGTGAAATCAAAGCTTATTTTTATCTTAAGGGGTTAACAAGTTTACGATGGCATGCGAATTACATTCTGTATCATACAAGTTAAAAGTGCATTAAAATTCAATCGGGTTTTTTATATTTTTAGTGATACAAGTACTAAGGGTGCATGTTCTTTTTAGCGATTTATCAAGAGTGGAGCCCATGGAATGCGACTTTCAAGGCTTCGTTCGGAGGAAAACCTTTTTAAAAGATGGAAGAAAAATATCCCTGTCATCTTGGCAGAGGTATTGGCTGCAAATATCTGGGAATATATTAGTTTTTTATGCTTCAAAATCCTTCAAAGGGTAAGGTTCATAAATATTTTACTGGCTTTTTATTGGATATCGACTTTATTTTTCTTAGTTCAAATACTTGAATTCTTGAGTTTCAATACTTGAATTTTAATGTGAAACTCTATTTCAGAACTTTATTTTGTGCTTGTTAGTATATTTTAATAAACTTTCATAAGAATACAACTTAGCGTGAGAATACAATGCAGTTTTGTGGCCGCCGTCTCAAGCAATTTGATCGAGTGGTTGCCTTACAAATACTAATTTACTAAAGCGCATTGCTCTATTTGTGAATACATCACTACAAGTTTGCGAAACAACACCGAGATACAACAATATCCAATAATGTAAACAAGTATTTGCACGGCACAATACAAACAAAGAACCCTGTCCGCAATTTGGGTAAACCGATGGCCATTGAAACGACGCGGTAGGCATTTTCCGCAAACAGGCGGTGAGTGGCGGTGGCGTCCGCGATGCTAACGTTGAATTACGGTGCGCCCGCATAAATGCATTGTCTGTCGCCCCCCCGCTAAGTATCAAAACCAATTAGGGACTTTGCAGTAAGCCCACACCACGCCCGCATACGACCACTAGTATTTTATTTTGTAGCTACCTTTATCGCGCGTTCCTTTTGTGTATGGGTTTCCTTTGGTGTGACTTAATCATGATGAATGCTAGATAAAAATCGGGCTTCATTTGATTATGTTACAATATCATAACTTAGTCTTCTTATGTTAATAAAATACACTCACAAATGCTAAATTCCTTTGATAACTTGAATACTTTAAAATGCCGTATTTGGGATATTCACTGCAGCTTTTCCACGTTTAATTATAACGTTACGATTTTAATTGGTCACTCGACATATCGACGTGAATTTATTTGGACAGTTCGGAAAATTGCTTTTGATTTCGCACATTATCGTTTTTGTTGTATAACGCCAATATTTATTTTATCAATTTAAATATAAAGTTGCTGTCTTTTCAACCTACAAATGATTGATGCCAGGTCCTAGACGACTGGAAGGGATTGGAGCAACTTAGTAGGACCCGACAATATCCTTTATAGGGATTTCCAGCAGTAAGGCTGTTCAGCTCAAATGACAAATTATGATAGTTTATCTTTTTCTTATCATAACTACAAGCAAATCGAATATTCTCTGTTCTATTTCAATTCGGTGACTGAGTTAAAACCTAAGGTAAATCCCAAGATGTTGCGCAACGTATCTTTATTACATAGAGTTGAGCGTTTGACTAGAGCTTATTTTTGACCAGGTCGAGCAGGGGTGACTTTCGAGTGGAGCGCTGCAAAGTTCTCTCGCTGGACGGCTGGATAGCCACCTGGAGTGATGCTGACGCGCCCGACGTATTCCAACTCGCAAATCACCATACTGGAACACTCTACAAGTTTAAGTAAGTATGCAATAACGCAATGGATGTTAGAATAGTTGAACCGACCAGAATTTAAGCGGATAATTCCTTCTCCGATAGATGTTCGTTCGCCAATATTAGCTTTTCCGGAGATCAGTTAGATTAATTGTTGTAGCATTTTGCGATTCAATGCAAATTATTCAAGTTTAATCTTGTTAAATATACATTGGGGAGACAGTAAAAGGGATTTGTTTCTTTTCTGTACAGTACTAGTGAGACCATTTATTCCACTTTGAAAATAGATGGTTATGAATTCGCCTCTTTTTTATAAAGCTTTTTGAAATGTTAACCTTTCTTACAAAGCATAACCTTTAGATTAGATTTAGATTTCTTGATTTTTTGAAATGACATCTGAAAGTTGTTTAAAGCCTGCCAACAAGATCCGTTTCTATATATCATTAAAACACTTAAAATAAAAAAATATAATAGGTTGCAGTCGGTAATGTTGGGTTTTGTCAGTATATTCCTTTTTAAAACTAGAACCAAATAAAGATCAGTCAGATTTAATAAAACATTTGCTTCATGGATACGATTAAAGGATATACATATAACCTTAGAGTTTAGGCAATAGAGCAATATGTCGCAGAACAAAATTTGCTGTCGATATTTTTGTAAGCGCAATGTGCCTTTTTAGAACTGGATCGGAATCAAGTGCCAAGCAGTGGGTGACAAAAATAGAAGGAGTCACAAACAAGATAGTGAAGCCCCTGCCGGCCAACCTCATGTCCTTCGAGTAATGTTAAAATGAGTCGTCAAACGTACGTACTCCCCACAGCTAGCCATCTGACCTGTGCTTTAAGGAACATATATTTCTTTAACGTGTTTGAGAACATTTCTATAGGTGGTCGTGCGTAGCACGTGTGGATAGTCACAAAACATAATAGATGAATCAATTGACTACGCGCGTGCTACATTCAAGCGAAAAAGTGTTTTTTTTGTTTTGTATGTAAAAAAAGATTTTGACGTTAAGGTATTTTTTCATAAATACTTTATTTTTACACAAAAATACAAATAATGCTCATGTGTCAAGCTTAAAATAAGGGGTATTGAATTTTAAAATGTGTAGAACTACGTACATCATCAATAACTTCTTAAAGTTCTGTAAGTTATAGTTTTTTATTTATAATATGTTTATTTTGTTTTTCTTCTGCTTTAAATAACTAACATAATTATGTTACAGTATTTGTTTGGGATGGATAATATTAAAGTGTTATCATATGTATTACATATTAAAAATTGTAGTTAAACACTTAAGTTAGTGTCACAAAAGATAAGAAGAATTTTATTTACTTTGGCTTAAGATTTTTCAAACATTCTCATAGAAGTTTCATTTTTCGTTTTGTATACTGTAATATTGTTTGGCGTTTAAATAGTACCTAAATACTGTTTATATAATTGAGATTTTCAAACATCACTTAACTATTCAGGAACTTTGATTGTGTACTAAAGCATTAAGGTACAGTTATAGATTGAAAATGCAATTTTTATAAAAATTTAGTACATAACCGATAACTTTTTCTTACAAGTGCCATTGCTTTAATCTGTACAAGTAAATTTTTAAGATCACCTGTATTGTAGAAAAGGCTCACACTTTTTCAATATAAGATTTATTTATCTGTATCATTGATTGTAAACAGATAATTGGAATAATTTAAGTCTCCTAATTATTCAGTATCGCTAAAAAATTTTTTTTTTTTTTTATTTTTTGCTTATTATTAAACTTATGTTATTTGTATTGGAATTATATCCATGACATTAGTTAAGTATTTTATGCTTTTGAACATATCATATTATTAAAGTGGTACTGGTTCGAATCTCGTAAATTGAATCTAAATGCTTCCGTTAAATGGTAAAGTTCAGTTTTGCGCTGTGTGTACGGTATCCTAGACGTTTATTGCTTTCCCAATTGGGTCTTGTCGGATGTGTTACTCGATTTGGGACCAGAAAGCCTTCGGAGGTACCTACCGCGAATAGACTCACGATATAAATGCAACCAACTGCGTCGGATTTACTTTCACTTAGCATCATCTCTATACAGATATAAAATTATTTGCGATTGTTTCTAGCTAGTTTCTAGATGATAAACTTTGACATTATTATGGCGCGGGTGATACCATCTGCTAATGTGGAGGGCACATGGCTATAGATCAACTAGTTATGTTGTCAGGTGCTATTCAGTGTGTATTGATAACAATGCGTGATAATAAGTATAACAATGAACTAGACTGTAATGTGATTGTCTGTATAGAATAGTTTAGGTTTTACCGATGTTATTCGGTACGTTACCTACCTCTAGGCCGTATCGCAGACTTTCTATTTCCATGCGGACTCACATGAACGTTGCTATCTCATATTTTCTCAGAATGGAAAAAGGCCCAGTAATAATACTCTTTTACAAAATACTTTAGTTAGCGTCTAGTATGTGCACTGATTAGCTACATCGTTTCTAATCTATGTGTTTGTTTGATAGTTTCTGTATACTATTATATGAAATCAATTATAAATTATTCAATCACAAATGAACTAGAGGTGCTATGTAAAATAAACACTTATTATACGATATAGTATTGCAAGTTTGATCATGATTGGTTGATCATAATTCAGTTAATTTTCATGTCATTTTAATTATTACTCTGATAAAGTAATCGATCGATGAATATTTGATTGCATTGGCAATTGTGGACATATGTCAGATCAATCGATTCACTATTAGAATGGTGTAAAGCAGCTTACGGATTATATGTATGAGCAATCCGTTTTCGTCTAGTAATTAGTGTTATGAGATCACAAACTTCGTGCTAGCAGTACACCGAAAACTGGTATTAAATAATAATTTGGATCGACTTCCAGAGATTGTTTCGCAGTGATCACAGTGACGACAAGTCCGTTTTGAAACAATTTTGAAGAGAGATTTCCTCTCGTTAAGCGTCATGACTATGCTATAGGTACTATTGCATTAGTGATTGGTGATCAATCACTATCAGGTGGGCAGCTCCTGATAGTCGTCTATACATATAACCAATAAAACACAATTAAAAGCAGTACAGTTCAAACTTTTGTCTACAATAATTTTTAAATAGAGTTTTACTCTTTTCTAGCGTTGGTCAATATTTCTTATTTTTTTGTTTTTCATTTGATAGTTACAATTTAAAAAAAAAAATTACTCAACATATAAAGTCAAAAATAAATGTATTATCGCATATTGAGTATACAAATACGAGCTGTAGTTGTAAAATGTTAAGTTATTGTTGCATCGTGTCCCGAGTACACGATATACGTAATACGTAGATAGAAACACGACACGCGGCGTCCCGGGCCACGTCCCAGCGAGATATGGAAGCGGAGAAACGAGGCCGCAATGCATCACCACATGCTCTGATTTCGCTAAGTGATTATTTGATCTTTTGAGCCTACGTCACTAGGTAGATTAACCCTTAGGCGGTTGTTTGAAATACGTCTGAATACAAGGCTATTTCTGGAGGTATATCTGTATGAATTAGTCAAAATTTCAGAGGGATTGTCGTCAATAAATGCATTGACTGTGTATTAGATTTTCACAATTGGATATAAAACTAAACATTATAAGTAGGTATATCCGTATCTTGAACAAAATTTTATATGTGAAGTTGGTTATTTCACGGATCTCAGAACAAAAGATATACAAAAATGTATAAGTCTAAACTTTAATTTACTTACGGATGACATATCAAGGGATAGCACAAACATTCTTATAACAATTTTTAAATTGAAGCGGACTGAATTTTTTTTATTAATATTAACTATGATAAAATAGATATTATGATAGCAAAATAATCAATTATGATATATTACTAAAATGTATATGTTAGAATTGTATCTACAATCACATGATTTCTTTAAGCTATCGCATTGTGTGGTTTATAGCAGTTAAAGCGGTAAGGTAGTGAGTATTATTTGCATAATTTCCTTGAATCTGTGTCGCTATGGGTTATATTTATAATTTAAATCTATATATCGCATAAATGTGTCTCGAGAGTGTAGTGACGCATTCAACGTTATACAGGGAATGCGCAATTGCAGTCCGAGGGGTATTCTGCAGTTACAGTCGTAATGCAAGCCTCGCTCGCTCGGCAGGGGGTACCCTTTCACTATTTGTATAAAAGACATCGAATTTAAACCTTATGGTATGGAGAGAAAGTCGAAAATTAATAAAAATTGAGGCAGGCTGTGCCTTATCAGGGGGTTATCCTAGCGAACAATATATGTCGACATCTCGCCCCGCTCGATTTATCGTTACATTTACCAAAAGCCCCTTTTTTCACGTTACCTTCAATGAATTGCGTCGTGCGTCTACAATTACAGCAAAAGGAAGAATGGAAATTCTCGAAAAATTGTACTGACCGCGCGTGGTATGTTTAAATTAAAATCATGAATTCAGACATGTGAGTACAGTTCAATGTGGCGTGATCTGAATATAAATTGCCAATTATTAATGCGAATACTTCGGTGTGTTACACGCGTACAATTTGTATTACATGTATTTTATATAAAACGTTTCGGTTGTAGTGATATCGTATAACTGTCTGCTTATTCTGAAGCACGCGCTATTGTGCTGGTACAAAATTAGTAGAGTTAGGAACTATATTTAAAACATCGAACTATGCAGTGTTTGTAAATCAAAGTTATTGTATTTAAAAATTAACTAATAAATATTAGTTGCCTCACAAAGTGAGCAAAAGGCTTGAGTATATTATTAATTAAAAGGTGTATAAAATGGTCGACTCTTGTCACTATTTTCGAAATTATTATAATCTTTTTTTACTTTTGATACTTTGAATAGATAACCATGAACACAGTTCCTGGGTATTAAGAGTGACTATATACAAGGAATTCTACCAAAACGTTGATTGGAGTTATCTTGCCATAAATTATAGAGCACTATCGATTTAGTTATGCAGTTTAGTTATGCACAAATATTCAATAGACAAAGAAATTGTATTGATTCACGATATTTCATATTTTCTTAAATTTTCAAATTAACGCAGCGACACACTAGACATATTACTTTTTTTTATAATGTCCTAGATGGATTAAAATCACAATATTCTTATTTTACACCTATTTGTGTGGAAAATTATTGATATGAATTCATGGAAAATATTCGTCATATATTTTCAATTTTTATAATGTTTCGTACTATGTATGACAACTATAAAGCAATTTAACCAAAGCTTAATAATTATTGTCCATTGTAATTATAGTTGTAAAGATAGATAGGAACGTGAGGCTATAATATTTGACTGAACATGTATTTGAAAGTATCATTTTTCGCATATATGTGTGCGACTTTAACGTAGCTTGACTTTAATGGTATTGAGAGTGAAGTTTGTGTTGATTGCAACTTTGTTGTCACGTCCTTTCAGGCTTTGATTGCTCTAAATTATATTGGAGCAGGTGTCGCCAGAAACGCTCCTGGTTTACAGTAATTATCTTGATATTAAGTTTTGTACTATACCTACATATTGTAATAATTTGTTAAGTGTATTTATGATTAGCACATTGTGCTCTCGTGTTCAATAAAAGCCTTGTCAAATGTATGTTTGTTTTATTCACTTCATTCTTTTTATAATAATTTGATAATATCAAATAAATAATAATTACGAAAGAAAAAAATCCATTTCGATTAATTTGTTTTTATAAATATGGTTTTAATTGAATAAACGTCTGCATTAAAAGTTGTTGATGTGATTGGTAAAGAGTTAAACTGACGTAAACACGAGAGGTAAGCGTGTGACGCATGCAAAGTGCAGTGCGCCGTAGAGTGCAGGTGCAGGGTGGGGGGAGGCCGGCGGACGGCGGCGCGCGGCGTTCGGCCCACGCTCGCCTAAACTTAAACTTAAGGTGTTGTCGCCGGTGCGTGAATCGCAAGTGACCCAATTCGTCGACTGAGCTTTACTTTCGGTGATAAAAAGTGGCTAAACGATGAATCGATGGTGGAGGTAAGGTGTGGGGCGAGGGGTGCGCGCGCCGGCGGCGGCGCGGAGCCGGCGCCCGCGTGCCCGCCGCGTGCAGTCGCGCCCGCCCGCCGCGCCGGCCTGCCGCCCCCTACCACGCAACACCAAGTAAGTTTACACTACTCTACACAACTTCACATTACAATTTCAAACTTTGTGAAAACTTTTTTTGTTGTATAAAAACTTTTTTTGATTGCAATACGACATCCTTGTGCTTGTTTAATGGGTTTAACTTGAATAATGGCGTTTACTAACACGGCTCGCTGGTATGTCTTAAGATGGATTCGTAGTGCCGAATATTTTTCTTGTGTCAAAATTTTAAGGCTACAACTGTTTATTAAGTATGTATGTATATATATGATGAGTGTGTATGTGGGTGTTTATGCACACATAAACACATATAAGTATACCTAATAGCAAACAAAAGTTATGTCAACAAAAATATTGGTACATATATGCAAATGTGTCAAATCAAAAAACCAAATATCAAATGCTGTTTATTATATTTGTTCGACCGGAAATAATAATTATAATATATAAGGCCCATTGAAATGTTCGCGGTTAAGCCCATTAGTTCACAAAGGTCGAACAAGCGAAAGCTTATAAATTTCGTTAATGTATTAAATAAACTTGAAACCTGGCCAATGGAAGTAATATCCATTCATGAACATTTTTCATCAATTTCACACGCTGTTTATTAATGTAACGGCGGGGCGTAGACCTTGTCTACATGGTGCCAGCTTGTGAGCGATGCCGTGAACACTGTTTCGAATATCAAATTTGTAACGTAATTTTTTTATTCGCCAAAACATATATATAATGGTGTTGCTTAAACCAAATAAAATCCGCCGTCTTTTTCTGTAGATGTGCGTTAAACCCATCCGATACCCTTCTGCTGCGTTTGTAAAACATCCTTGCACATTAAAACCACAAATTTTTAAGTACATCACACACGTTAAGTTTATCTAAATGACGTTTGTTGCACTTGTCAAAAATTATTTAATATTTATCACACAAGAGAAAAGTAACAGACACGAATATTTTGATTGCGGAATATTCACAGACGCTGATTTTCTGGGTTTTTTTTATAGTTATTTATATGATACTTTAATTTATACAAACAAGGTAAATCATATTAACATAGTAAACTTTCAAATATTTTAATGTTGAATCGATGACAACGGAATAAGATACATCAATATGTTTATTACGTTTAACAAAATAATTTGCCTATAAAATAAAATTTGTTGGCGCCACGAGACATTAATACAATAAGGTTCGATCCGTGGATTTGACAAGCATTGTATCGACATGGAGTACCCTCGGCAATTTATCTGTTCCATTCAGAGACATGGAAGTCAATTTTCCATTGTTGCTTATGGCATGATTTGTGTATATAATGTTGTCTTTATTTTAATCTGCAAAATTATTTACACTGCAATTTATATATTTTAAAAAAATGGATATCTTACATAAAATTGGACTTATAAGCGGAAGGACATATAATTTATATAATAAATCTAGGTATTCCATCTTCAGGTCATATACGTACGAGCCAACCCGTAAAGGGTTTGCGGAAGTGCGGATTGGCCGACATCACGCACAACCATTGAATCGCTTAGCAGGCGTGTGTAGGTTTCCTGTTAAAATAAAGGACCGTGATCCTTTATTATTAAACATTAATTGGGCTAAGACTATTATTTCACTGAAAACGATTAGTTTACGAGTTATATGACGAACCTAATCGTATAATAATCATTAAAATTGCAGCCTAATTTGTCCACTGATGTGCTTAGGTATTCCCTAATGACTTCTACGCGGACTGATCACTAGACACGGACATCGGCTACATGCCCTTTCCTTTGGTGGGCCGGCACAAGCTTCTATTTCGGTTCCGTGGTCATAATTCAAGTTTTTTTCTATCTATTAGTCTCGGTTCAACATCAAGTTTTACTTAACTATGTCCTAGGTCCTCTCGTTTATGGGCCAACCTAGATTTTGCAAAATTAGACCAAAAATTATGCAAATAAAGATAAGGAACATACCTCTTTCTATACCACCGTTGCATGATACCGCCCCATCGGTCATCGGGTTTTGTATACGAGTACCTATCAAAATCTGCTTTAGTTCTCAATTGTCTTATTTCAGATCCTTATTCTTAGGGATAGATCCAACATATCCCTCTCCATAGCAAGATGGGCAAAGTTTAGTCAGTACTACTTCATGCATATGAATATATATACAGTTCATACCACAGACATATATACAATTAGACTGGACAAGCCGCCAAGTTTATAGGCAGTCCCAGTGTCGCAATTTCTTTTCGGTTCTTACCTGTGAAAAGTTATTATATTTCTTGGTAAATTTACTGATTCATTGCGATGATGGCATGTTACAATTGCACAGGATGGCATTTTGGGAAAAAACGGTAATTTCTTCTAATATTCGTGCGTCTTGACTTGTCTCACACAGCGTAAACTGGCAGCCAGTGTATGCTCGTTGAGCTTACATTTGTCGCACTTAAAAACGCGGCTTGCCCATCTCCTGTATTGGAAAATCTGTGGTTCATGCATATATCATAAACAAATAAATATTTGTATTTCAGGGCATCTATCTGCCTGTCTGTTTGTTCCGGTTAATATCTTAAATGGCTTGGCCGATTTTGACGGGTCTTTTATTGGCAGGTAGCTGATAGGAGTATCTAAGGCTACTTTTATTTCAGAACATAATCTTTTATTTTAGAAAAACTAAACGTTGTACCGTGTGTCGCACAGCTCACGTGGTAGGTATGGTATTAGTTAAACACATAGGCTACGATTTACTGCGGAAAAACAGTAAGTCCGTTCACTTAATGACATAAAAAAATAAATGTATTTGAAATGTAGGTAATATTTAAACGAATGTAATTTTTAAAAAGTGCAGCTTTGTCGTCAATTTTTAATGACTGCCTTATTTATAATACTTTATTACTATTAGTACTACCCACCTAGATCTACTTGTATATTGGTAGTACCTAATAGTAGTGTAACATTTGAGTAGATATTTTGTTCAAGTAATTGTAATTGCCACACAAACAAATATTTCATTATCCTTACAAGTTGCCAAAGTGCCGCTTCTCAGCCAGGAATTCAGGCTTCTAAGTTTACCTCTATTGTATGTTTTTGCCACACACGGACTTGGTTTGTACTTTTTATCGTCTGGCTCTTTCTTAATGTCATTTTTTAAAAACCTGTTTATCTTTTTGTTCACCAGCAAAAGACCAGACTACTTTTATAGTTTAGTCTATTGACCGAATGGCTAAATAGGTATAATATTATAAACTTTAACCACTTTTATACATTTGGTTTGTTAACTACTTATAATAATAATTAAAGTTAGTTAATTTCTAGGTAAACATTTCAACTAGTGATGTGGCTTTTACATGTCGATATTTTAGTTAGGCTTTCCGGCGAAGCAACATCAGCAGATATATTAAGGTTTATTATAATATTACAGTTTCCCAAAGGATGAAACGATGAAACAAGAGTGGATGAGACGAGTCGGGTGACCCGACTGGAACTGGAAGCACAGCAGGATCTGTTCTAAGCATTCTGCCCCGACAATTATTTGCACAATGAATTTTCTTCTAAAAGGAGATTAAAATTTGATGCTGTACCTTCATTCAATTTGTCCTAAGCTGATTCAATTCGGTATTCCCCACCATCCGCAATAAAATATTAGCCTTATTTTATAAAAGCGCACCTTATTTTATTGTCGTTTTATTTGTCACTGTTGTATATTTGCAATATTGTATTTTTAAATAAACTGAAACCAACAAATATTAGGTCAATTTATAATAGTGAGCAATGACGTCAAATATCAATAATCTCATAGAAAATATATGGAAACGTTCCTTTTACGTCATAAACTGTGAACCACTTTCTTTCTCATATTAATGACTAGCGACCTGCCCATGCTACGCACGGGTGCAATGGTAATATTGCATATTATATAGATACGCTCCCACCTGCCCGGTCGGCCGGTACCGACGCAAACGCTACGTACCTCAATTTTTTAAACTATTTTCTAAAAAAATATTCATTGAAATCGTATGCTGTAGACATTTTCAATGTGTACAATACTTGGTACATTATTTGATAAATCTTGTAGGGTTCAGCCTGCGTTTGCAATGTAAACGGAAAAAATGAAATTATTTACTATATCACATTAGAAATCTCAAAGATACCTGTATGTCTCCACTATTTGATATATCTTATTATACATATGAACCTTCCTCTTGAATCACTCCATCTTTTTAAAAAAACCGCATCAAAATCGTTGCGTATTTTCAAATATTTAAGCGCACATGGGGATATAGGGACAAAAAGGCGACTTTGCTTTATACTATGCAGTGATAAAGCTGTAGTAGGCGCCTAAGTAAATAAAAACATTTGAGTTTGTTACTTGCTGCCGCGGAACCGTTGACGGGCGAGTTCGACTCGCACTTGACCATTTTTTTAGTAGATAGGGTGATTGAAGAGGAAGGTGTATATAATATGCATGGATGTATAATACGATCCATAAAATAGTGGAGATATACAGTTATTTTTGAGGTATGTAATGTGATGATGCTAGATCACTTATACCCGGTAATTTTACTAGCTACAGTGCCTACATCCTGAAACGCAAAAGTGCATAGTACTCTTATTTAACAGGACAAACTAGCACTGCGGTAGCACCTACCTAGATGACTCAGTATCGAGTCTCCACCTAGTATATCTGATTTTATCCTTAAGTGAAACCCCGAGCATAGCCCCTCCATTGACCGTTGAGTCATAACTAGTGAACCAGTTTCGTAGTCAGTGTCAATATCTCATCTGTGTATTTTTTATATATGTATATAGAGCAAACGAGCTAGAGAGTCAACTGATGGAAAGTGATACGTATGTTGGTACGTGTATGACGCATTGCTCAGACTTTTGTTTTTAAGCATTACGGAATCGTCGACGTGAAGACCTGACGTAACTTGTCAAATGCCGCCCCTACCAGCAACTGATACCTCCTAGCTTCTCTCACGAAGTTGTTATGGCCAAGTTGAATAAGTTTGGTCTAAGGAAACATTTTGCACAACCTCGAGAAGGACGGCATCGAAGCTTACATAATAGTAATACCCGTGAGAATTGAACCCACGACTTCCATATCAAAAGCCAAATATTTAGTACCTACGCTTGAGCACTTTAGCAGTATTTTCAGATACCATAACTTTCGATAAAATATAATAATTCATTCCCAACACTAGCAAATTCATTAATCAAATCAAGTTGTGACAACGTACCAGATAATGAAACGACTCGTAACACATCTCTTTCTTACCCACTATTAAATACCTTAAGGAAAAAAGGAATGAAGATAGCAAGGAATGAAGTGTAGTTGTTATTTTAGTCATCCTTCCATGTATTTATGGTTCCTAGGCCTACCCTTTTGAAAGTGGTAAACTTTATGCTATATCGAAACATGCTTATATTCTATGGAATACATAATCAAGCTATAACAGCTTGAATTCGCTATTAAGTGACATTATCTGACGAATACTTATCAGTTTGCAAAATTAAGATGTTTTAATTTATTCCAGATGATACTCACTAAACTACTAAAAAGAGAAATTCATAAGTTCTACTATTTTGAGAGTTTTCATCTCTCAGTTACCACATGGCCCTCATGTAGGTACTTAACATTTGCATGAATTGATTTGAAAAGATTGCACCCTTGCTACAACCCTCCCACCCTCGTCCGCACGGATTCCTAATTAAATCCGTTTCCGAGTTCGTTAGCTTCGTTTTAGTAAATTAAAAAACCTACAATAAGGAAACTTAGAACGTGATTTTAAATACATACAAGTCTACGCTAACGTCTATATACTGCTTTCGTTATTTGCTTGAGAGATACATACGTATTTTATTTTTATCTAACTATCGAACTACGCGAGCTCTAATAGCTCTGATTGCCAATAATAACAAAGTAAGCCGGAATTATTTCTATTTGAAAATGTATTTATGGTGCATAGTTAGCATCACTATTCATGTCAGTGGATTTTTAATTCTGGGCTAAGTTAAACGACCAAGATCAGGAGATTGAGGGTTTATTTTTTGTTTTTTTTTCTTTCACATTTTGCAGGTCCAAAATTACAAAAGGAACCGCCCTTATTGTATAAATTATTATCAAACATATAAAACACATATATAACCAAATAATATATTTTAAAATCGTAAACGTACGTGTTTATCGCCTTGCCTGTAGTATTTGTCAATTTATTATGATTTAGATCTTGTTCTTTACATGGGACTGGGAAACACAGTAAATAATGACTGTGTTTAATAGGTGTCCTCTTTCTAGACAAGGCATATATCCTTAAAGTCCTTTACACAGAACATTCAACCGTTCCATATTTATATGGATTATTTGCCTTGAAATAAAATTCCGTAATAAATAAGCCAAATTGTAAGCCAAAGCGTTTCCCCACTTCAGACATTTACAAACTTGCAAATGTGCTTTCTGTTCGCAAACTGTTCATCCTGCAATCTACACTAAGATGTCACAAATCGGCGGTCAAACTACCTAATATTGAGGCATTGCGCAGGAAAAGAGTATTTAATGTGCCTACCCCAAGGATCAGAACAACCTTTGCGGCCCGCCTACCTCTGTATCTGACACCACACGTATTAATAATATGCAAAAGCATTGCTGTACAAGAAATCTTTCATACAACCAAGTTAAATTCCAGTTGAAAAAAGCATTACATTTACTAAATTACGATGAAATTGAGGAGATTCTAAAATAGTAACTATAAATTACTCGCAGTTTACACAAGGCCACTTCCTCAGCATAAAGTCACACACGTACGCGCGCGCACACACAAACACATACACACACACACACACACACACACACACACACACAAAGAGACAGACAGACACACTCACTCACACTTAGTTACTGTTTCTATTCTTTTTTTTTCCTTTTGCCGCTAGTGTTTATTTTTATGTGTTTTACTGTTGTTTGCCGCCTTTCTTGTTTTGCATAGTTTTGTTTCCGCTAATACTTTGATACATGTTGCAATCGTTTCTTTGAATTCTGACTGTTTATTGGTCACACTCTCAACAGACATCGTACTCAGGATCCCCAAGATACAGGGTTTTCCTAGTTTGGGGTCCACTGGCTAATGAACGCATCTTCTGTGTTAATGTTACTCCGTTTTGTACTGTATCAGTCTATTCATGTATGTAGTTTTTTTTTTCTTGTATAGTTTCTCTTCTGTTTTGTAAACTGTGTGGTAATAAATAAATAAATAAATAGCCAAAACCCGGAAATATTTTTTTTTGAATTTTAGTATAGTAAAACAAAGAGTAGGTACTGTACCCTCGACTGTACCATTTTACAGAGTATAGAGAAACTAGTAGTCACACTTTTTATACTCAAAGATACTAAGCAATGTTATGGAAAAGTTTGTGGCATATTACATTTACGAGACGTATCACTGTTGCATTTGTATAAAATTAGATTGTACGATATAGTGAAATACTAGCGTAAACAAGCTTTATTTTTCAATCATTATAGGAATTCATCGATTTTTGAGAGGTTGTTACTTGTAAAGCTACGAGCACTGCGACTATAAGTTACAGCAGAATATTATATTGTACCCGAGTTTCTATTTAGCCTTACTAGGCTTAAAATGTAGCATCCTTCAAATGTAGGTTATTCAAATCATAAAATAACTATAGTCTGTTTTTTATACCCGTGGAGTAATTTGACAATCCCTAATGTCAAACTCTAAATTAATGATACCAGCTTAAATTTAATAGTGCTTTACGCAAAACCGGTTTCAATCGAAAAATTCGGTTTTTATTACTGGAGACTAAAAAAAAAGGATGGAGATAAATTAGAAACTAAGTCAAATAGTAACAAATCGAATTAGTAATTTTATGAATGATCCGACCGTTTTCGGTCATGGTACGTTTACGTGAGTATATTAAAATCAAACCGTAGGTTTTATTTTAATATACTTACGTAGTAAACCCTTCTTCTTAATATTATAAAGGCGATTATTTAACGCCTTAACTTCTGAACCAACTTTGATCAAATTTAGTACAGAGTTAGTCTAGAGCCTGAGACCTTTCGCACATAGGCTTCTTTCTATTCCGATGTTACATAAGATGATGATAATATTAGTATGTATATTCATTTTTTGTCGAAGGGAAAAAGTCTGCATGCCAATTTTTAGCTTCCTACCTTGAATATTACGAAAAGTCCTATTTAAAATTGTTACCCCACTTATAAGGCTTTAGAGGTAAACTTGTGGAAATGCAAATGGTGCCGTATATTTTTGTCGATGAAAAGTGGTCTGCATACCAATTTTTAGCTTCCTATCTTAAAAACAGAGAACAGTCACATATTAAATCCTTCCTCCCGCCCCCACTTTTATGGCTCTCTGGATCGATTTCCGAAAAAAAAATTGATCCATTTTTTGTCGAAGGGAAAGGTCTGCATGGGAAAATTTCCGGTATGATATCCCCCCTTCCCCACTTTTAAAAGTTAAGGAATTGATTTAAAAAAAATCTGCAAGATTTGATTTGTACACGAAATCATATGTCTTTCAGTTCAGCACCTAAATTTGTAAATTTCGAAAAGTTCTGTATAAATCTCCCCCCTCTTTTAAGGCTTTTGGGAATAACGCAATATGCAAGATTCATCATTTGTGACAAATAGTGCGCATACCATTTCTTAGCTTCCTACCTTTAAAACTTCAAAAAGTCGCATATACTATTTCCACCCCTTTTTGAAGGGGAGTATTTTGGAAAAAAATGTTGTATTTTTTTTATGACAAATAATCCGCATACAAAATTTTAGCGTTCTACTTCAAAAATTGCGAACGTTCCATACAAACTTCCGACCCCCATTTAATAGAAGTGGGGGGTTAATATTAACTAAAATGTAGCGTAAAACCTATTCTTGGTTTCTATTTATCACCATACCAAATTTCAATAAAATCCGTTCAGCGTAACAAACAGACAGACAGCGTTACTTTCACATTTATAATATTAGTACGGTTATCATAAAATTGAACTAAATAAATATTTGCACTAGCATCAATAATTACAAATGTATATATTCTTAAAATAAAAACATTGTTTTATTTTAATTTTTAATTTTAAATTAATTTAGTCTAAGTACCTATTTCCATGTATATCGCTTGTTCCTCACAAGATTTGCAACGTGACTTGTCAACAATGGTCACCCAATTTTTTTGTCACATATTGACCTAAATTTTCAAAAGAAATATGTGGAAATCATTTATAAATCAGGAATTTATATCACATCATAAAATGAAATCGTTAATTTCTAATTTACCGATTGAAGTACATCACTATTAAAAAACAGTCAGAACTGTGCAACACTTGAAATGTCAAATTACTCCACGGGTGAAAAAGCACACTATAGAAGTACTACATAGTTTCATTTGGAAACTCAAGTGTTGCTTCAGGTCGACGCAGGAACGGCCTCTCGAGCCGGCCTAACGACTAAAAATGCAAGTTCTGTGATCTTTGCCCAACAGTGGACTGCAACAAGTTGAAAAGCGGAACACCTCTCACCGTTAGGTGGGCTGTCATATTGTACACTAAGTTATTACCTTGTTAAAGAAAACCTGTAGGCTGTAAAAAAGTAGGTAATTGATGAATATAAAAGAGAATAATGAGTGAGAAATAAAAGGAAATTTATAGTTTCATTAATGATAAAGCAGCTCCGGCATCTAGTTACGTTTCCATTGAATGGGGGTCTTTAGCGCCAACCAACAATTAACAGCGGGGCACGCGGCCACCGTCGCCCATTAATGCGTTGGATTTGTGCTGCTGCGGTACACTGCAATATTTTATGAAAATGACTTACTCAAACTGAATTGAGGACATTAAGGTGTTGTTTGTTTTTTACCATATTCTTTTTGTTTTTCTTCGATTGTGGAAGGGGCAGTTGGCCATGGCCATTATGGCAGACTACTTCAGGAGTAGAGACCACGTTTAGGTAAGCGTAGCGTGGAATCCGTCGACCCGATAGACTGATGACTTGAGATTACTGCCGGATATAGTTTCATTCGTTCATTCTTTACCACTGACCTTTAGCTAGTCGTCGGTATATCGGGCCGGAGTAATACCTTGATTAGGGCCAAGGCGCCGCCATTACATTATTTTTAAATATAGTCAGCGTTTCTACCCTAAATGATGAAAAATTGGCTTCTTAAAAATATCACATAGATAACTTATCTGATTGGATGAGCAAACCACACCTTCACAATAGATACAATGAAAAGCACAGTATCATAATATTAATACTACATACACTTCTAGCAAACAGCGAACTGGCAAGCCTCGATATTTTTATTACGGTCTTACATTTTATTACTCGAAGTATTGAGTTTTGTTCCACTTTGGAACGTGGTTTTATGGCACCAGGATCTGTTGTCACGGAAGCTTTCGTGATACTGGTTAGCCCGTTTATGTTTTCGTTCTAACAT
>PQWD01008439.1:0-11146 GCA_019425675.1 Leucinodes orbonalis | reverse complement strand
GCAACGCAACACAATGTCGTCTAGAAAAAAACCTCATTCCATTGTCCATAGTTCACTAAGCTGCGTATGTTAGTTTTAACGTTAGGACGCATGATACAAAGATTTCGCTCTTCGAGCTTTTAACTAATATCTTAATAAACAAATATTCGCAGTTTCATATTATAGGGACAATTGAAAAACATGATTGTTTGGGAAAACGCGTTGAAGTTCTTGAGTCGCTTTCTTCTACAAAATCAGTCATAAATAATTTAAAATACATAATCTGCATAATGAATATTAATAATTAGAGTATTCGTTAGCTTTAAATTAACTTTATGATTAAAGTGTTTCTTTAGATTATTAAAAGACCTACTCGGAAATATAAATAAGGCATAAACTAGTGTTTTTCGCGGCTTCAGTTGCGCGTTCTGGTTTTCTATCAAGAAGCGCATTAATGGGTGATTTTGGGCCCGTTTTATAAGTAAAACTCAAAACGATATTTGGAGATGCGCCTATAGTATGGGAAAGTGCGAATATAATTAAATTACAATTAGAAACAAATGCTCTCAATATTAAGGAAACAGGTCGAGTCGTATTTAATTTTCGTACAAATTTATTTAAATTGTTTAATTAGCAAATCGAACCTTACCATTGTCTCGCGTGACCCGAATGTGTAGAAAAAACAATCGTCGGCTGACTGGCTGGGACACCAATGACACGGGCAGAAATTAAAAAAAAGTTTTGAAAAGCGCGCCAATCGGCCATGTTTTTAGCTACTAATTCATTCCCTTTATATTATTATAAATTTGAACTTTATAGATTATCAAGGCCACTTAGCTTTATTGCCTTTGATATACTTGTCTAATCAGGGAGCACTGATAATCGCATTCTTCTCAAAGTGATTGCACATCTTACTTTATACGAGTGTCTAAGTAGGTCGTCGAGTGCAGATATCGTCACGTGAACAGGATTGTTATATACTTTGGTTTGGATGTGGCAGTGTGAGCCCGGAGACGATGTAATTAACGGTAAAAGACCTACATTGCATTTTATGATCCGCATACTGTTGCTTATTGGCAGACAAAAGCGTAAAGCATCTCAATTGCTTAGACACATCAACACATAACCGAGATTCGTTTCCGCGGGGGGGGCCTTCGCCGGAATCCTGTAGGTGAACCAAAATTTTCCCCCCTATTACGACGCACGTGCCCTGTCGTTTTTCTCTCTCCCCAAACGTATACTAGGTACTGCATCCCTAGAAGCGCCTAAGGAGGTTTCGCGTCCCATCTTGGGACAACACCCTTAGCGTGCATACAATTTGTGGCTGAGGAGCCATTGGCGCTCGCAATTGTCGTGAGCTGTGAAGGCCACCTGCGGCCCACACCAACAAGTATCGATAAAAACAAAAAGAATTATTGACGAAAAAATAACTGGTTTATAATTCAAATGTTGGGGGGTTTTTTTTTCCGTTTATGCGCTCTTCATAGTTACGTATATAAGATAGTCAGCGTCCATTTTCTTATAACAAAAAAATTTATGGTAGACAAAATCTATAGATATCGTATATGAAAAATAATCAGTTACGTAACAAGGTAAATGATCATAAGAATGATATTTTTAGTTTAAAACCAAGATAGTATTTCAATAATATAATAATTTCTGAATGACACCCGAAGACGCGCGTCATAGACTGAGGCTTTTTCTTTTGTATTGGTCTATAGGCGGTTAGCCACGATCCGCAATGTCACGTGGTAGCCTTTACACTGGTATGGGATGGTATTTTACCGTTGACATGTAACATTCGTGAGAATAAATGAGAATTACTAAACAGAGAGACTAGCAAAATAAGAACAACACATAAACACAACACCACAGAAAAGTTAACAATAAAAAGGATTGGGTCAGTAGAATGTCATAGCATGCTTGTTGAGTTTAAGAGGTATAAGAGGACACATTTTTGTAAAATACAGTCCGTGCGCATGTTTTACATGTCATGAACTATATAAAGGACCGGAAAACTTTGTCATACTCTGTAAGTTGGAGGTATGTCACCAACTCACTAGTTATCGTCAGCTCTTTAAATATCCCCACTGAGGGACAAAAGCTACCGTAAAAGGTGTATAGGCATACAAGGTGGCCAGTGCCGATTAGCTGACTTCACGCACAACCTTCAAAGGTTCTTCTCTTCGCAGGCGTGCGCAGGTTTTCTCAAGATGTTTTCCTTCACCGTAAGAGCGCCGTATAACGTACATATAATTTCGAAAATTCTAAATCACACTCGCGCGGGATTTGAACCGAGCTTCGATCGAAGGCAACAGGTCCCACCATTGGGCTCCGAGCCTTACTCATCACTAGTAAGGGAAACAAAATATGAGGAAAAATATAGGATGTTAAGCACTTATCTCAAATGATCGGCAAAACTTCAACTTTCTCAGAAATGGCGCGTCTTCACTAAATCCAGGCGGTTTGTTAGAAATAACTAAACGGATAAGTTCGGGAGGGTATCGTGTGGAAGAGATAACATGTTTTGTTACTGGTCTATCGGGAGG
The DNA here is from genome assembly GCA_019425675.1 of Leucinodes orbonalis. Taxonomy (NCBI): domain Eukaryota; kingdom Metazoa; phylum Arthropoda; class Insecta; order Lepidoptera; family Crambidae; genus Leucinodes; species Leucinodes orbonalis. The sequence continues at coordinate 8,618 of PQWD01008439.1, read as the reverse complement.
CGTAGTGCGGAGAGGATGTCCATTATTGTATATAAATATAATCCTCATAGTGCAAACCGTTATTTCAATATTCACAAAAGACACTATTGTATATAATGTATTAGGTGAAATGTGTAGCGTCCGTTGTTACGCAATGATGCATACCGTTATAATATTGCAATATCAAAGTAAAACAAATATAGGCAGAGCTAAGAATGCAGGTCAACTGAACGCCACGACTGACGTAAAAGTGTTAATGGAAGCGCACGCCGTAGAGTTTATGTCCGGTAAGTTTATATTGAAAAAAATAGTAAGTAATCTACTTCATAACTAAAATTCGTTTGTTATGTTTTTAAAGAAATTATATAGGAGGTAGGTTGGCTCAATGAGTGGACTGTTGCCTCCAGTACCGAGAGGAGTGATGATTCAAACCCGCCACGTAATGTGTTTCGAAATACATGTATGTTTCCACTTACGGGAAGAACAGTCGTTGAGGGAAACCTGCGCAACGCTGCAGAATTCAATCGTGTGTTCGTGAAGTGTCAACCCGCCTGGCTGCGGGACGAGCTAAGGCTTAAACACCCTTACGGGTGGCGTGCCCTGGTGGACCGCGTTAAGGGCTGAATGATGAAAGATAATGATATTATTGACTTTTTATATTTACTTATTTAAGACTATAGATGTAATACAATAGGTGATTAAAGTTATGTAATGACCTAACAAATAGTTTGGACATGTCTGAAATAAATTATATTATATCATTAATTATAAAGCTGAAGAGTTTTGTTTGGTTTGTTGTTTGAATCGCGGCTAAGTCTCGAACTACTCGGTTCATTGAAAAATTTCTTTCAGATGTAGATGCTATTTATCAGGAAGGCTATATATATATTCATCAGGCAGCGAGTATCAGAAGCGGAGGCAGCAATAAGAATGTTTTTCAAAATCGGGTATTTTTCATTACTTGAGCTCGCTGCGTACATGCGTAAACGTTAAAGTTAACACAATAAGTATGTTAATGAGAGTATTGTTTGCTGGCTTGTTAAAGGTTACAAAAAAGTCTGCGACAGCAATATGTCATCTCTTTAAGGTTAGATACTAAACATACTTTCTTAACTAAAGTTGGAGGATGGAAATCGAATGTAATATGAAAATGCAAGTACTGTGTTATCCGAAATTTAAATGCGAAAGCGAAGCCGCGGGCAAAAGCTAGGTATAATATTTAGGTTGAATAAAATTCAGTGATCGTAAACCTATATTTGAGGTATATTTAATAGAATGCAATAGGTGTATTCTAAACAACGGTCCGCCATTTTGTGTAGTTTTAATTTCGTCCAATCGCTATTTATCGAATGCCAGCTGTAATTCTACACGCGGCGTTCGGAGAAACAGGGGTCTGATTCTGGTACAGTTGGTGATAATGTAATATTTTATTATAGACAGATTTATGTTCGTGTCCATACTATAGGTGGAGACTCATAACTGAGTCGTCTAGGAGGTTACACGAGTGGCCAGATCTTGTCCCGTGAAAACAGGAGTGGTTAGCACTTTTGTGTTTTGGGATGAGGGACTTTAGTCAGTTAGAAGTCCGGGTTAAAGAGACTAAATTGTTGTCTGGTGCGGGACAGTTGCGGCTTGACAGAGAAATAATATCTATAGTTGTTGATCGCATTAAATTTATGTCAAGGCGTATCCTTACATCAGGTGACTTTTTGCTTGACCGTCTTTCATTTAATAACTGCTATTCAATTGTTTGGTCTCCTTCAATGCGCTCGTCGCAGGCGTAATCACTCACCATCAGGTGAGCGTTCTGAACGACCTGTTCACTTCGAAACAAAAAAAAACATATAGCTACAAACATTATGAAAATTTTCTACATACCTACTTTGAATTAAATGTCGAGTGATTTCATAATCGAGTATTTTATCATAGATCGTGTATACGACTGTATAGTCACGCACGCAAAAAAAATAGACTCTCATTACTTGAAACAAAATAATTTCTGTTAATTAAAAAAATAACATCGAAAAATTTATCCTAAAAACATTTATTTGAGTTAGGTATTTTTCTATTCAAACGATATAAAAGTATTATGAGACTACGCAAACATTGGTGTAATGACGCCGGTGTCGCATATAGGACCGTATCCCAAAGGACTTGGTCAAACATAAAAGGAGAGATGCTTGTTGCATAAGGCCGCTTGCCACTGTATTGGTTTTTATGTTTTTATTAAGTTGAATAGCTATAAAGATATATTATTATTAGATAAGGTCCACACAAAATAAATTACAAAAAATTGACGAATATTTTTCCATTCACAGATCAAAAATGGAGCTGAAATCGCCGAAAGCGAAGAAAAAGTCTAGTTTCGCAAAACTAGTGTCATGGGGCAGGATGTTCCGCACGCCGATATCTTAATGTTCTTGGGCAGTAACTAGTGTGACGAGAGCGATACGAATGACGTGAGCCGATACTGGGCCAAGAATTTCCAAATTTCGAACACAAAACAAACGAACATTTGAGGCATAGGCATACGTCGCACGTGCCAATTAATACCAGTGACAGTGAAAAGGAGGTTTTAAGTGACATAAAATATCTGAGGCGCAGGTTGAAAAAAGAAATAGTGAATTTTGTGATGACTGACTTTCTGATTGACGGCGAGGTGGAGAACCGCATCCATTATATATGGATACAGCAAAAGGAGAATCTTCGAGTGACGGGTAAAGTTTTTTGTAAAGAATTATTTTTACCTATCTGTAATTTTAATTTGTGTACAAGGAATTTTGGGTTACAGAATATTTTTGAACTTCTAATGTACAACAATTCCCTGGTCATGATTTTGGCATATCGTCAACTTATGCATCGCACGCAACGGAAGCTCTAAAAATGAAATAATTTTCCTCGTTTTTGCAACATTTCATTGAATCTCCCCGCCAAATTATTAAAACGTAACGTAATATTTATATAGGCAAAAACTTTCCTCGATTAATGAACTATACAACGGTACAATAATTTTCAATTTTCAAATCAGATCGATAGTTTCATAGACATCAGCCAAAATTTATTTATTACATCAATTCACTGACATACGGTTCCCCAACACGTATATGCCACATAAAAAATATAGACATGATAGTTGAAACAAAAAGTCTACTTTGTAAATTAAGCGATATTAAATAATTAAAGTCATTGTGGACTGTGTGCCCTCCTACTACAACTGTGTTTTCGATTTTCCGAAATCATTGTAGTTACGTTATCCGAGCTCTTAGGGAAGAAGAACACTTGAGGGAACGTTTATTTCTATTCTTTATCTAATTTTATTCATACATCCTTCGCACGCCTGCGAACGAGTTGTAAAGGTTGTGCGTGAAGTCGAAAGTGGAGATTAATAAAAATTAAAATTTAAAAAACCCCGAAAGAACTAAGTATTTCCCTTTAAAAAGTAAAAAATAATAAAGAACTTAAATGTTAGTACCTAAGATGGGTTGGGGACCGCTATTATTCTTTCTATTACATATTTTTTATATTAAGTTCAGTCCCCCAGCGCGAGTTTTTTTTTAGAATGTATTATATATTCTAGGTACTTTAACATATTAAGTTCTTTTAGTTATTTTTCTCTTTAAGGGAAATTACTTAAGTCTTGTGTCGGGGGTTTTTTTAAATTTTTATTTATTTTATCTCAATACTTTTATAGGTAGGTTAGGTTAAGTTGATTTAGTATATATAATTTACTTACTACAATTTAGGGTAAGCTCGGTTCGCTATTTTACTTATTACATTACTAGTTTTTTCTTACTATAATGCTAAAGGTCCATTGTTCTGATTCAAGATATTTGCAGTATTCGGTTATCTCCCACTTTCACGTTCCTCATGACACTTTAAACGCTCAAGATTTTCTATCAAAATAAAGAAAACGTCGCACAAAGTAAGCCTTAAAAAAAAAAACTAAATTGAAATCACTGCATGCGTTCGGAGTTATATGATGCTGCAGCCGAAGAACACGTAGACTATAACCCCTCTTTTGCGTTCGTGGGTTAAAAATTACATACTACATTAAAAGTAACGACACAAGTCAAATTACCTATATAAAATTGTATTCTTAGTAAAAAAGACAAATAATTACACATTAAAAATAAATAGTTAATAGTATTCAAATCCAAGATTCAAATATTAATAAAAAATCAAACTTTAATTGTTTTGTGGTTGCATGAGATACACGCTTGTGACATGCTATGGTCAATCATCTGTGTTTTTGTTTTTACTTTTCAGGAGATTGAGTATTGTTTGGAGTTTACTCGTAAATGCAGTACATATTTTAATAAGTAAGCAATAAGATATCATACTTGTGGAGGTTTTGTAATTGGCAGTGCGTTAATATAGGGAAAATGATTGTTTCTTTTTAAATCTGTTAACCTTCTTAATAAAATAAATTAATAGGAAACATAGATTTTTTTAACTATACTATAAATCTAGTATGCCCATACGTTATTTATATATGTATAACAGTTTATTAGGAACTAAGTATTGAAAAATAGATCATGCGGTAAATTATGTGTTTGTTATATAGAATATTGGTTTTTTAGAAATCGTCAGCAAGATTTCATAAGAATTTTCTATTTTAGTTATTAGCTTTTTTGCTGCTTCTTATATTTGGGTTTATTTTAAGATAGAGGATGATGACCACAGACATTTCCGAATATACAATTAGACTGGACAAGCAGCAAGTTTAGGAGTTCCCCATGAGCAATTTTTTTCGTTTAAACCTGTGAAAAGTTATTCTATTATTGGTATTCACTGATTATTGCGATGATGGCCTGTACAATTGCACAGGAGGTATTTGGAAAAAAGTTAATTTCTTCTAATATTCGTGCGTTTGATTCGTCTCACAGAGCGTAAACTGGAGCAGGTGGATGCTCGTGAGCTTTACTTTGTCGTACTTTTAAACGCGGCTTGCCCCACTCTGATTGGGAATCTGAGGTGAATGACTAAAAGCGTCAGGAAAATCATTTTGGTTGTGTGATTAAGGGTCAAAGGTGTCATCATATCAGCTTTAAATAAACGTCCACCGAGGCAGTAGCCTACCCGTATAGTGCGATTAGGTTTAATCGACACGCGGGTAGTGCGATTAGCCGATCACGCACAACCTGTAAATTCTTCCCGCAGCAAGGGCGGTTTCCTCACTATGTGTCTTCGCGTAAGAGAGTTGGATAACGTAATATATTTTTTGAAAATTCGAAAACACATTGGTACGTGGCAGGGTTGACACGCCCTCTCGTGAAAGGCAACACTCACACGCATTGAGGCACGGAGCTCCTTCTCTTTTCTACGGTTCAAAAAGTTAATTACATATTAATCTCCCCATGACTATGCTGTGCAAGAAGGCCTGTGTCCTGAAATGAGACGTTAGGCTGATTATGGTATACGCTAGCTTTGACCCGCGGCTTCGCTCGTATTGAAAGTCATTAATAAGTATCAGATATCTTTAAATTATAAAGTAATCAATATGATACTTAGGTATTTGTTGATACAGATTTATTAAAATTTTGATTAATTACTACGACCAAGAATAATTTTGTAATGAATTAACAGATACAAAATAAAAGAATTATTCTAAATTATATATTTCAAAGTATGGCTGCAGACTAGTGATCTACACGTCATAGCACAAACCAATGGACGGATCGAGCTGAAATTCGGCATCCAGGTAGATGTGTAATTGATAAGACATTCTAGAAAGGATTTTATTAATTTCATCCTGACGTGTTAATAATAGGGGATGAAAGTTTGTTACGAAATTGGTCAATTTTAACACGGATGGGCAGGGAATTGCATTCTTGAACGCGGTAAGACGAGCGGCAAAACTAGTGTCTTAATGAATTAACACTTTACGAAGATTTTTTATCTATTAAACATCAGACAACAATTGGGCTTCTGAGTTACCAAGTTAAAATGCGTATATACATATTTGTGTATAAATAATAGTTTGCATTTTGCTATCTTCTATCTAAAACTAATTTTGTTTTCAATGAAATGTCTTAGGCCTGTATTTTAGAACGAGACTCAACGTAAATCTTTACTTAAATTGAGTTAAAAAGGGATGGCGCTACTGATCATAGAGATAGAGCGCTATATACTTAATCGATTATTGGTAGAAATTCTTAATTGGTGTTCTACTGCTTATTTGGATGTTGGCTTTGACATTATAGGTTATTTACTATTGAGAAACATAATTACGATAGAATTGGCACATTTCAAAATTACCAGAATTGAATAAGTCCCGAAAACTCAAAGAGAAAATAAATGCCAAGCAATAAACACATGGGGTGAAAAGGCGAACTCTTTGAGTTTTTAGAATAATTACATAATCCGTCCAGCGGCTATGAGAATCGAATTATGTACACAGCACTTGTGAAGTGATGGATACCACATTTAAACGTAATCTATAAATATCAGTAATGGCCACAGACATAGAAATACAGTAGACTGGACAGTCCGCAAGTTATAGGCATTCCAGTCTCGAATTTTTTTCCCGTTCTTTACCTGTGAAAGTTATTATATTTTTGTAACTTACTGATTATTACGTGATGGCATGTTAAATTGCCGATGCATTTGGAAAAATGGATCATTCTTCTTATATTCGGCGTTTATCGTCTACAGAGGGTAAGGTGCCAGATGCTCGTTGAGCTTACAGTTGTCGGACTTTATAACGCGCTTGCCCATCTTCCTGTATTGGGAAATCGTGTATGGCGTACTGTTCCTGAATATTGCAATGATTATTTTTAATTTAATCATGATTATTTGTAATATAAAGTAGATAGCCTCCGTGCTCAAAAACGAACGCCGAAAAGAGTACAAGTTTTACTCTTTTTAGATAAATGTACGCCATTCGAAATTGTGTGGATATGGCATGCATTCGGAACACTTTTGCGATTGTTGAGCATATATGATATCATAATTTTTACATATTGCTTGAGTATCACAATTTTTAATAATCGTATTATCTTGGTTTATGCGTCAACTACATTCGATTTTTATAAATATAAGATGTGCTCTGAATTCAATTCAGGACCATCCTTGCCATATTAGTGTGAGCCTGTATTATGGGTACTAAACATCGTATCAACATACTTATATATATTTTTTGTAAATACATACATATTATACATAGAAAACACCCAAACCATAACAAACAGATATGTTCATGTACACAAATGTTTGTACTGCCGGGGATCGAACCCGGAACCTATGGTGTTTCTTCCACACACATTTTTTTATGTTACGAAGTGCACGGGACGGTCAGAACGCTCACCTGATGGTAAGTGATACGCTTGACCATGACAGAGCGGCATTGATTGAAACCAACAACTGGTAAACAGTTATTATCCTCCATCAATGCCGCACTGCGTTCGCCACCCGAGACAACAGATTTTAGGTCTCTTCTACCTGGTAATTTCACTAGCTACAGTGCCTTCATTCCGAAACACAGAAGTGCAAAACACTCTTTTACAGGAAGATATTGGGCCCGCGTAAACGCACAAACATGAATTTTGATATTTTTTCAAGTATCAAAATTCATGTTTGTGCTTTGACATTTTAAATTATTTTTAATGTATTTTGTATATTTTTTGACGTCTGAAGTATTTTTTGTAAGCCTTATGTAAATAAATAATTTTGACTTCACTTTGACGTGGCGGCTCGTGGCGGGTTACGGCCCAATCTACCGCTGGAGGATGATAAATTAACTTCAATGTTTGTCATCTTAATTTTAATATATGACTCATTAAAGATACGCGATTACTGTAAGCTCTTTGTGGATAAGTATGAATGAAACACTTGTTACATGTGTTATATAAATGGTGCTTTATTTCGAGTGATTGTGACATTTTAAATGTCAAGTTAAAATATACTTATTTGTATACCTTGATTAGCTTCAAGGATGAACGCTTTCATTTTGGCGATCTTTCTAAAAAATATATAGCCTAGCGACCCGTTTCAAGTAACCGCGTGGTAAAACATTATTTAATCTGAACCGGTGGTAGAGTCAAAAAAATATAATAACAATTAAGGATTCAAAAGTATCTGTAACAGATTTATTTGAATAAAGATTTGTTTGTTTATTTTTCTAAAGTCAGAGTAGTTAACCTATGCTCTTCCTTATTACATCGGGTTCCAGCCGTTCCAGAGATTACCAGGAACAAACAGACAGATAAAAATAATTGAAATTTATATATATTGGTGTATGTACATGAATATGCAGGCGTGCGCAGGTTTCCTCACGATGTAGATATTCCTTCACCGTAAGAGCGTCGGATAACGTACATATATTTTCGAAAATTCGAAAACATATTGGTACGTGGCGGGTTTTGAATCCGCGCCCTCCCGGTCGGAAGGCAACAGTCCACACCATTGAGCCACCGACGCTATACTATACTCCTTTATAATATTTAAACCATGATACCTTCAAATAGAATTGTTTAACCTGGTCATTCATACATCATATTTATCCCGTTGCCGTGAGCAGGTGTACCGATTACGCGACATTAACGGGAGTGTCAATGAGCTGTTTGACGGCTATTTATTATTAACCGAAGCGGCGCGCGCGCATGCCCGCTACGGACGCCATGATTCACTGCTTTTGTGTT
>PQWD01008438.1:0-26760 GCA_019425675.1 Leucinodes orbonalis | reverse complement strand
GTGGATTTCCAAATGTGGAAAAGTTCTTTATTAATAAAATAAGTAGAGCAGACGTTAAGTACAACTTATGCTTTTACTACTAAAAATAAAGGACATTTTGATTATCAACTATTTAAATTGGCAAGTAATAGACACTCCTGTATTTTAGATCATGATAGAAATAGGAATACAATTGAAATGTTGTCATCACAGCATTAGCTCATATTAAAAGCTGTGGTTTATATTTTCTTTATTTAAGTGGACATGTGCACAATATGATGAACAAATTCTCTTTTAAAACATTAAGTCCTCTTTTAGATTCTAAAATTCATTGTCTTAAGTAAATGTGACTTTTAAAATTAGAAGATGTTGAAGATAAAAAGATAGAGATCTTCTAAATGATTTTTTAGAAGATAAGTGTACATAGAAATGAGTACACAAATGAATTAACGTAGAAAAATAAAAAAAATAGCATGTGACATTTTACTGGAAGAAAGAGTTGAAGAAAAATGGAAAATGAAAGAATAAAAGATTATATAAATAGAATTACAATGTCAAAATCAAATGTAGAAAAGATAAAGAACCTTCTTTAGAAACAAAAAAAGAAATTAAAAAATGGAAATGAAAAGAAAGATATTTTGTAAAAATGAATATAAGTATGACGTCATTCCTGAGATCATAAATGGTAAAAATTTTGTGATTTTATGATGAAGATATAGTCAGAAAATTGAATAATTTAGAGGAGAAGAAGATAAAATGTTGCAATTTATACTAAAATTATGATATTTATCGAAAGAACAAAGAAAGAAATGAAAAGATTTATGATAAAATTGAGAGAAGAAACTTGAAGAGAACTTAAGAAGACTAATAACCAAAATCAAAATTATAAATAAGAAGAAAACACAGATTGTTAAAGTTAATAGAAGAGATAGGATTCCTGTTATTTACCAAATGATATGAAACCTGATAGGTCCAAAGAAAAGTCTAGATTTGATACAAAAGGACATTACGAAAGAAAACCAAAGCATTTTTACAGATTTAAAGGTAAAAATAATAGGAGATAAATTAAATTCAATTTTTTAATATATTTTATACTTATTTAATAATATTATTAATGTCTATTATATATTTTATACTTATTTAATATATATTTGAAACTATGATATATTTAATATATAATTAAAATTATTATTTATTCTTGTAGTTAAATCTATGTATGCTTTTTTATACTTATCTTATAAATTCATGCTTATTCTTATAAATTCATGCTTATTCTTATGAATTCATGCTTATTCTTATAATTCATGCTTATTCTTATAATTCATGCTTATTCTTATAATTTATACTTATCTTATAAATTCATGCTTATTATATTTAATTTCTTAATTAAAATAAGCATGACCTTTACAATTAAAGATGTTTAAAATCATATTATTAAATTTTTTTTATTCGTTTTTAATGTACATTTCTTTGTTTTTTGATTCCATTATTTTTAAATTTCTTATATGTGAATCTTTTCCTTCTTGATGATTTCCTAATATTATTATTTGTAAAATAAAACATGACTTCTTAACACTAAAAGATAAATTTCCATCTGGTTCCATAAGTGTTATATTAGAAATACTTTCTATGTATTTAAAGTCATTCAACCCTAATCTCTATTTCCTTAGAGTATAGCTGTCATCTTGTAAAAAGCTAAGGTATAACCTAATTTCTTCTACATAAGACATTTTATGAAATATTTTTGTATTCCATGAGGTAGAGAATCATCTGTAGCCCAGTATTCAGATAAGTCATTAGAAGTAGCTCTTTTAATGAGTGATCTCTTTTAAATGAGCTAAGTCGAATATCCATAAAAGGGTTCTTATTGACAAATCAGTTTAAATTTATTTTTTTTATACCCCTTAATTCAAAAGCTACAGAAAATGTTTTTATAATTTTTTCTGCCATTTTGAATAATAAATAATAAAACCAGAAACAGCCTTTGTTTTACATTGCTTGTGACTGTTTATTAATATTTACTATAATGTTACTTTAGAAGGCTATATTTGTTATTTATATACAATTGTAAATATCACAAGTTCAATTTCTTTAACATCTTGTTCAATTTCTTAATATATTAATTTAATATTGTAAATATTTACAAGTTCAATTTCTAAATATACTATTGTAAATTTACTCAATTGTAAATATCTTAAACATCTTGCTCAATTGTTTAATAGACTAATATTGTAAATATTTACAAGTTCAATTTCTTAATATAATTCAATATTGTTCAAAATATTAATTTGCTTTACCCTCATGTTCTTTTACTGCTACAATATTCAAACATTTTTACCAGACACTCTTTATTTGTATGGTAGAAAAATTGAAACTGATAACGAAAAAGATTTAGAAAATATCGAGAATCTGAAAACAAAACAAATTAAAGTAACAATTGATTCTGTTAGATCTCCTCTAATAGCTGTCTACAACGAAATAGGCACTTTAAAGAGGACATAAAAAAATTATGGACCTTTAAATTCATAGAAAAAGATAAATTGAAAAATATGTTTTATAAAGATATTTGACGACAGTGTAGAAGTAATTCGATTTTTACCAGAAGATTTTACAAATACGAAAAATGGAGATTTAAATTTTGCAAAAAATGGACATTTAAATTTTACAAAAAATGGACATTTAAATTTCACAAGTCAATTTTGTAGTAAACTTTTTTATGAATTTTCTAATCCTTTAGAAACTGCATTAATTTCCAAAGGTATAAAATCCCCCTGTATTTTAAAATTATCTACTAAAAAAACATTTATAAAATTAGATGATATAGAAAAGTATTAAAAACACAAATGCCTAAATTAAATTATGCATCAATTTATTTAAAAATACAAAATTTAATAATTTCTGAATTTTACTTGTGCATAAATGGGATCAAATTTTACTCTGGTGATGAAAGAAACATTTAATATAAAAATAGTGCTAACAAAACAGAAGTTTTTACTTTTCAAAAAAAATGGTAGATAGAATTATTCAGATATTTTTAATAGAAGATATAGATTGTATTATATTTTTAATAATTTAGGAAATTTAAAAAGACATTTGCATAAATTTATCCCTGTGATTTATTTCAATATTTTTCAGCAAATCTAAAAGGAAGGGAATATACGATAGAAGAATATGCAATTATTTTTATATACCTTTTAAAAAAAGTCCTTTAGATTTATGCAAAATATTATTCGATTTATTTTTAGAGTCTAATGCTTTAATGCTATCTAAAGAAATATCAGAGATATCAGGATATACAATTAATAAGGTACTAAATAATAATAAAGCAGAGATTATAGAATATTTATTATTTCATGAATTGTATAATAATAAATATTTGTTACCACCTGAAAAAGATATTAAGAATGAGTCTTATTCAGGTGGATTAGTACTTGATCCAGTTATAGGATCTTATGATGATTTGGTCTTATTATTAGATTTTAATTCTTTATACCCTTCTATTATACGAGAATAGTATGTTTTACTGATAAAGAAGAATATACTATTTTATCTAAAATACTAACAAATTTAATAAACCGAAGAAAAGAGGTAAAGAAATTAATAAAAAGTGGTACTCACAATGATAATATATATGGAAAAAATGATATCAATAATACTAACACCAATAATACTAATAATACTAATAATACTAATACTAACACCAATAATAATAATAATAATAAAATAATAATAATAATAATAAAATAATATAATATAATAAAATATAATAATAATAATAATAAATAATAATAATAATAATAATAATAATAATAATATAATAATAATAATAATAATAATAATAATATAATATATAATAATAATAATAATATAATAATAATAAATAATAATAATAATAATAATAATAATAATAATAATAATATAATAATAATAATAATAATATAATAATAATAATAATAATAATAATAATAATAATAATAATAATAATAATAAAATAATAAAATAATAATATAATAATACTAATAATACAATACTAATAAACTAATAATACTAATAATATTAATAATACTAAATACACTATTAATACTAATAATACTAAATACACTATTAATACTAATAATACTAATAATACTAATAATACTAATAATACTAATAATACTAATAATACTAATAATACTAATAATACTAATAATACTAATAATACTAATAATAAAAATAAGATATACAATATACGACAATTAGCATTAAAAATATTAGCTAATAGTATTTACGGGTCTTTAGGATATCCTAATAGTAGATTTTGTAATTATAAAATGGCTTCTTTTATAACTGAAAAAGGTAGGGAAATATTACTAAACACTAAAAAATCCATAGAAGAAGATTTAAAATTAGAAGTCATTTATGGAGACACTGACTCAATAATGATAAATACAAAAATGATGTATACCAATGAAAATATAAATAATTCAAAATTACTAGCAAAAAAAGTCATAGACTATGTAAATGCAAAATATAAATTTATAGAAATAGATTTAGAAAAGATATTTGTAAAACTTTTGATTTATAAGAAAAAGAAGTACATTGGAAATATCTAAATATGAAAAATAAAAGAAGAATATAAAGGAATAGACAGTGTAAAAAGAAATTTCTGTAAAGCAACAGTTGAAATTCTCAATAAAGTCAATTTGATTTTGTTGGATATAAATAGAAATGATTTATACAAGACATTACAAGAGGAATATGATAATTACAAAATAGAGATAAAAGATTTTATAATTACAAATATGTTAAATAAGCCTTTGTCACAATACGCACAAAATGCTCCACTTCCATTTGTACATCTTTGCAATAGACTGAAAGAAAAAGGCATTTTTATAAAACCAATGATATGGTTTCTTATATAATAGGAACTGGTAAAGATAAAGAATATTGGAAAAGGGATTTCTACCAACTGAAGAATGTAAAGTAGATTATGATTACATTATCAATAATCAAATTATACCCTCTTTAACAAGGTCTTTATCTATTTCTAAATATTCTCTTGAGAAAGTATACGAGATTTTTAAAGTTGAATATAAAAAGACCTTAATTTCAAAAACATGGCAAGTAAAAACAGTGTTGTGAAATCTGCAAAATTACAAAAGAGTGTAAAAAATGTCAAACAGTTATAAATGAAAATTTTTATATTAAAAATATTCGGGAAGTAGTTGGTTATGAAATAGAAAGACTATATTATAAATGTTTTGAATGTTTAGATTGTAAAGTGGAATTTAGTGGTTACTTTTTTACCTGTTTATATTGTCAAAGCAAATTAACATTTAAATCTAAAAATGAAGAGTTTGATAATTTTATAGATTTTTTATCAACAAGGTTTACGGATATTGGATATTTTAAAGTAGTAGAATATTTAAAAATGTATTTTGATAATTCAGAGTTTAGAATGTATGACATTTCAGTTTATTTTTAATATATACAATTATAATTTTATCATATGGAAATTGTATAATCATTTCAATATATATCAACTATATTTTTATATACCAACTATATTCTTATATACCAATATATTTTTATATACCAATATATTTTTATATACCAACATATTTTTATATACCAACATATTTTTATATACCAACATATTTTTATATACCAATATATTTTTATATACAATAAACAAATCATATTAATAAAATAATTTTATTATAAAAGTGAAATATTTCTTTCTTCACAATACTTTTTAGTCTTTTCATCCCATTCAGAAACTTGTACTTCCCAATATGAAGTTTATCAAGTAAAAACATGCAAACTCGTGATTGACCAATTCCTCCTCCTATGGTAAAAGGAAGATCCCCATTTAACAACATAGATGAATTTAAGCTTCATCCTATCAGTTGCTCCTGCTTCTTCTAATTGTTTCTTTAATGATTCTTTACTAACTCTAATACCCATAGAAGATATTCAAAGGGAATATCAAGAAGTTCATTGTATAAAATTATATCCCATTTAATTCCAGTCATCGTAGTCAGGTGCTCTTCCATCATGTTTAGCACCAGACTTCAATTTACCACCTATTTTCATTAAGAAAATGGCTTTGTGTTTTTTAACACACTCGTATTCTCTTTCAATAGGACTAAGATCAGGAAACTGATCTTCTAATTCTTGAGTAAAAATAAAATAAATATCACTAGGTAATTTCTCTTTTAAAAATGAATACTCTTTTCTAATTAGTAAATCTGTTTCTTTAAGACTTTTATAAATGTCTTTAACAGTAGATTTTAAATATTCAATATTTCTATCTTCTTCTTTTATTACTTTCTCCCAATCCCATTGATCAACATAGTAAGAATGTAGATTCGTTAAATCTTCATCAATACGTAAAGCATTCATGTTCGTATACAATCCACTGTAGACATCAAAATTGTATTTATGCAGTGCAAATCTCTTCCACTTAGCGAGAGATTGAACAATTGTGGTGGATGGAGCAGATTTAAGATTAACAAGCACCTTCCTTTCAATACCATTCAAATCATCATTGAAACCAGAAGATGATTCGACCATTAATGGAGCAGATACCCTTCTAAGATTAAGATTTTTACAGAGAGAATCTTGAAATATATTCCTCACTTTAGTGATCATATCTTCTGTCTCTATAAAAGACACATTATTATCTCGTCTTTTGACACTTCAAACTTTTTTTGATAAAAAGACATAGGGGTAAAAATTTTTATATTAAATATTTAATAAATTTAATATATTTGAAATTGAAGTAGAGTTGTTTTTATAAATCAGTCCACTTACAATTTATAATTGTAAATCTAATTTATGCAAACAAAGGTTATAAATAAATACATAGCATATATTTATATTATGTTTAGAATATCTTGTAAAAATGATCCTTTATAATATAACTAGGAACTAGATTTGATTAAAAAACATCTATAGAACCATTAAGGAGAAAATGAGTAAATTTATAAAGCCCATGAATTTTGCCTGTAAATATTAAAGTTCATTAATTCGACTTATGATCTCATTTTCTGATCACAAAATTAATACAAATCTATTTTAGTAGTAAATTAAATTTAAAAAAGATTTATAGGCAATTAAAAAAATTAATAAGGAAAAATAATTAATACAATTTGTATTGTATCATTAATATAAATTTGTAATATATTAGTATTAATATATAATTTGTAATATATCGTTATTATATCACCACACAATTATATATTATAACTAATATACAATTATATATCAGTATTAATATACAATTTGTAATATATCAATATTATATTGATGCTTCACTGAAAATCATCTCCTTATTTTCTACCAATCATTTTTCTAGGTTTAATTTAAAATAAAATAAGTAATCAGTAAAACATGAGCATTTGTTCGGAAGTAAAAAGATATTGTAAAGACATATATGAAGGTATCTTTACAGTAAAATTTAAAGTTGTAGTTTTAGGACTTAATAATTCAGGAAAGACTTCTACAATTAGAAGTGTTTTTAATACACCAAAAATAAGTAGAAGTAATGAAATAAATCTAGCAGACTACATTTCAGAAAATGTCAAATTTCATATTGTTGATATAAAAGGAGGTAGAAAACAAAGAAGGTATTGGGACTATTTTTATAAAAAATCAGATGTGCTTATCTACTGTGTTGATTTAAGTGCTTCAGAAGATACTTGGGAAGAAAGTAAATTTGAGTTATTAAGTCTAATAAAAAGAAATAGTAGAAATCTAAAAAACATGCTGGTGTTAGGAACAAAAAATGAAAAAAGTCGATCATTAGATATAAATGACATGATTATCAAATTGGGTCTTACATCTATTTTAGATGTAGAAATAGCTTGTTATTCTATATCAGCCAAAAACCAAGTAAACCTTGAACTTATAAAGCCTTGGTTACATGAACAATATAATTTAAAGAGAATAAATAAATGAATTTATAATAATATTGAAATAATCTTTACTATTATTATAATATTAATATAAACTACATTAATATATTACTATATTACTATATTATTATTACTATATTACCAAAACTACATGATATTAATATATTATAGTACTATATATTAACATAATATTATACTACACTAATATTTAGTACTATATATTAATATTACACTAATATTATATTACTAGATATTAATATCACAACAATATTACCATACTACACTAATATTATTTCATTTAAATATTAATATAACAACAATATCAAATATACCCTTAGAATGAAATGTTTATATAAAGGTTCTATAATATCTTTTAAAGAGGATACAAAATATGATACTATAAATATTAATAATGAAAAACTACAAGGTGACACCTATCGCATACCTTTACAATATACAGAACATTATAAATATGATAATTATAAGGAATATTTACCTTTAGAAAATACCTTTTTATACGTGGATTATATTAAAGAGACTAAAATACAAGACAATATTGGAATATTAAAATATAGGGAATTTGAAGGTCACTTTTCGAAATCACAAATAATAAAGCAGGATATTTACAATTGCTTATATCCATTTCTTATTTCTGAATATTATGATGGGATAAGTCACTACATACAATTATCAGAAATAAAGGTAAAATATAAATTAACATGTGATGGATTTTGTACTACTTATAAAAATAATATTTATATAATACAAAATGCAACACAGGTTCTAATAACAGGGACCTGTTCAAATAACTTACCATTACATTATTCTTTTAAAATTATAACACCTTTTAAAAATAATTATATAATAACAGAAAAGCAAGTTTGTATATTCCCTAAACTACTAATAGACAAATATAAAGGAATGATAGACACCAATAAAGAAGAAGTAATAAACATGTACAATGAAATGACACAAAACAAAGGTACAGAAAACTGTTCACTTTATAAAGTAAAAGATAAGGAAATAATTTGTGAATTTACAGAGAACTTATTTTATAAAATTAATGATGTGTTAATTTACAATATAAGTGATGATATACATCAAAAAATAGAAATTGAAAAAGGACATTTTCTAATAAAAAATGAAAATGTTATAAACTATAAGGAGTTAACTCTTATGTTGCATACAAAGGACAATTTCTAATGTATTTACACTATAAAGAAATGTTTCTAATGTATTTACACTATAAAGAAATGTTTCTAATATATTTAAATTATAAGAAATGTTCTAATATATTTAAACTATAAGAAATGTTCTAATATATTTAAACTAATAACCCCTTAAGTATGAAAATTCTAAAAAATAATGTTAGATTTTATGCTAATCAAGAAGTGAAACAAATTTTAGAGAATGAATCAGAATTTTTAGAACAAGTAAAATACTTTTGTTTTTCTAAACCAGTTAAAATAAATTTATACGAAGACCTAAAGAATTATAATCTGGTAGAATTTGAAATTCTTCAACTTATAAATTTATGTCCAACCCAAATTATCGATTTATCTTTGGTAATAGAAGAAATTGAAGAACGATATTCGGAAGAGAAATTGAACGAAATTTTAGAACTATTTAAATAAACATTTTTGTAAACCAAAATACTTTTTTTAGAAGAAATACCCATAAATGTATAATCAAGATGAAATAGAAGAAGTTTCAAATGAGGATATCACCAATATGGATGATGTTGAAACAATAATTTATACTCCAAATATTGATGATGAAGAACTCGAATGCAGTGATGAAGTTTATAATAGTTTAGATTACTACGATCTTCAATATCCTTCTCAAACAGTTGATATATATAAATCAAAATATGTGGTAGTAGCTACAAACCCTGAAACAGAAGCAGGACAAATTAAGCTTCTAAATTTGGATAAAATGGGACAAGAAGATTTCGAATTTTGTTCTTTTCATTCCGATGTTTCATACAACAGAATAAGAACGAATGACTTTATTAATTGCGTTTCTGATACTACTTTTGATGTTTTTAATGAAAAGGCAGAAAAAGTCTTTTCAAAATCTTTTGATTCTGTTGATTATGGTTTATGCTCTATTGAAAACCTTTCAATATTTTCACATGATAAAGGAAAGGTATCATTCTTTACAGATAAAATTTTCGAAACATTTTCTGTACACACCAATTCTGTTAATTCATTGGTTGTTTACAATTCACTTCTTTATTCAGCTTCATCGGATAAATCCTGTAAAATAATGGATTTAAGATCAAAGGACGTGGTTTATAATAAGTTAGAAAATGCGGAAATTAATTCTATAGATACAAACAAAGATAATCTATTTGTTTTTGGGGATGATTTTGGTGCAGTTAAAGTTGTTGATATAAGAATGCCAAAAAATGAAATTGGAATATTCTGGCATAAAAGCAATATATCTATGCTTAAGTGGAAGGATTCTGATGTGTTTTTAAGTACAAGCGATGAGCAATTATGCATTTTTGATACATCACTTGAAGATGATTGGGAATATGAAAAATACTTGTTATTTGTACATCAAGGTCAAAGACAATACAAAGATGTTGCTTGTATTGATAATCTAGTGATTACAACGTCAGTAGAAGGATTGTGTTTCTTTAGTCCAATTTCATTAATCGAATAAACTTTATTTATGCAGTATATTTTTTTCTTTTATACTTTTAAAATTTATTACAACGTTCTTTTCATTTTTAGACCCTTTATGACTAACGATTTAGAAAAGACATCACCTCTTTTAAAAAATATGGAATCTATGATTATAAAAAACACAGAGTATACACCTTCTGGATGCGGTTATTTACCATATAAAAGGCCATTAAACCAACACTTAAATTACGGTGTAATACACATCGATAAGAGTTCAAATCCCAGTTCACATGAAGTTGTTACGTGGGTTAAAAACATTTTAGATTGTGAAAAAACTGGTCACTGTGGAACACTCGATCCAAAAGTTTCGGGAGTTTTAACTATTTGTTTAAATAGAGCAACAAGGCTTACAAAAAGTCAACAAACACTCGGTAAGGAGTATGTTTGTGTAATTGAGTTTGAAGAAAAGCCTAGTAAAAAGTCTTTTTACAAAGCAGTTGAAAAATTCACTGGTCTATTATTTCAAAGGCCTCCGTTGATGTGTGCTGTAAAAAGAGATCTCAGATTAAGAAATATCTACAAAATAGAAGTTATAGAATTTTCTAAAACTAATAAACAGGCTTTATTTAAAGTATCTTGTGAAGCTGGTACTTATATAAGAACCTTATGTGTTCACATTGGTCTTTTTATGGGATGTCCTGCAACAATGAAATCATTAAGAAGAACTAGAAGTGGACTAATTGATGAGAATAAATGCTATACATTGCATGATTTAAAGGATTCAAAATATGTTTATGATCAAAGAAAGGAAGAATTATACTTAAGAAGAATAATTCGTCCACTTGAAGAAATTTTGACAGATTATCCTAAAATTATTGTAAAAGACAGTTGCATAAACGCGCTATGCTATGGTGCGAAATTAAGTGTAACTGGAGTTTTAAGATTTGATGAAAATATTAATATTGGAACTACTGTGGTTCTTATTACAGTTAAAGGGGAAGCTATTTGTTTAGCGGACACAATTGTCAGTAGTGCTGAGATATCAATCATGGAACATGGATTTGTTGCAAAAACAAAACGAGTAATTATGGAAAAAGATTTATATCCTAAAGGATGGGGAATGAAAAATGAATATGAAATTTTGGTTGAATAAATTTATAAAATAAATTTTTAATATTCGGTTTCTGTTTTTGGTGCAATGTAGTACCTCATATGTCCTAAATCAAATAAATTAAAATCAAAGAAAACGGGAGTTTCTTCACCAAGGTGTAATTTTATTTTAGAGCATAAACCAGCAACTTTAGCAATTATAATAATGTATTTCATTGCCATTTCTTTTTTTATATCAGACAAGACGTTAATTTCGACTTCTTTGTNGGAGTTTCTTCACCAAGGTGTAATTTTATTTTAGAGCAAACCAGCAACTTTAGCAATTATAATAATATATTTCATTGCCATTTCTTTTTTTATATCAGACAAGACGTTAATTTCGACTTCTTTGTCTTCTCCTTCTTGTAAGGTCATAACGGCTGCTGTTGTGTCCCCTTTTTGTTTAAAAGTAATCATATTTTGGCAGCTTCAATTGTTATAAATTCCCGAAAATACCTATAAGTTTCGGAAGTACCATAAATTGTTGAGCATACATTGTTATTTCTGCTTGAAAATCGAATGCAGGCATTTCAAATACTTCACTGTCAAAAGAGTAAAGACTTAACTCCCAGTTTAATGTATATTGAGGTGATTTATAGCAAATAAATAAAGATTCAGGCTCGTCGTCAGATGAAAGATGAAGACTAGAATCAACGGGAAAACTTAAATCTTTTAAAATGGTCAAGAGACTTTTTACTTTTATTCCCAAAGTAATATCTCGATCACATCTGTATTTATCAAATAAATTTTTACTTAAAAAATATCTACAAATACCACATGCATAGAATCCATGGCTTGTATGTCTAGTCCTTCGGATCTTGCCTTAATTTCCACGTGATCAACAATTTCAGATATACTTTCTAGTGTTTTTCTTAATAAGCCAATTTTACCACCCGGAAAAATTACTTGATTTTCAATTTTTACAGCAGATTTTGATGGTCTGAAACTGAACTCATATTTTGTGTCGCCTCGGATACGCCAGTGTCCCCATTAAAAGCTTTACCTTCCATATTGTCATTATCTTCGAAATCATTATTTTTTAACAGACTTTTTTATGTGTTTAACGTTATTTTTGTCACCTCCTTTTTGCACTGAATGATATGAAATTTCCAATTCGAACATTATGGCAATAAATTTGCTGAAAAGATGAGCTTTTACCCTTCAAATGCAGTGCATCTAAATGCTTATCAACTAAAAGTGGAAAATCTGTTTTATTGACATTGAAAATAGTATGTACGTTTTAATATATTCGAAGGATTTCAACGTTATTGTATTGAGACAAATATTTCATTAAAGTTTATTACAGCTGTTTTTATTCCCGATAAAAAGTGTATTCCTCCACTATGCGGTCTTTATTTAACACTTAGAGATATGAATATTAAATTATTAAAAATTGTCTGTTCAATGGAAATTGAGATTTTAATTAAAAAGGCATTCGTATTTTGTCCACCTAATAATCTAAAATTAATATTTATACAAGACAATTACGAAGATAAATTTATAAATGTATCAGATGAATATTTTACAAATTAAAAATTTAGAGGAAGATTTAATGTAGAAAATGTTCCGCCTTGTGTACCAAAACATTTTTATAAAGATTTAATTTCTGGTAATGAAGTTATTATTGAAAATAAAGTGTATAATGGTAAAAATTACATAGATCCTGATATTTATATTGAAAAGATTTTTATATTAATTAATAATAAATTAGAAATTACAGACAATAGTAAAATAATATGCTTTAAAAGAAGCGATATAATAAATATAAATCTAAAAATACTTGGTTAATAAGTCGGCCTACAAGTTTTGATTTCATTTCACAATACAATTTATTAGCAGGATTAAATAATATTTGTAAAGATTATCTTTACCTTATAAACCCAATAAAGGGTACAAAAACATCGTACACACAAAATTAAAAGCAAAGGAAAATGGATTTATTAAATCCTTTTAGGTATACAAATTATTTATTTACTACTGATTATTTTAAATATTTAAAAGAGATAGAAGGATTGTCTTTGATTAGAGGAAAAAGATTATTAATTGATCCAAAATTCAATAATTTGCCTGAAAGTCAAGTCGATGGTAAAAATTATGCTTTGATTCTTGGATCAGGTTGTGCAATCCCATCAAAATATCGAAATGTAACCAGTATTTTTATTTTAATCAACGAAATTGGTATTTTACTAGATTGTGGTGAAGATTCTATAAATCAATTATTAAGACTCAAAGGAGGATCTAGACTATTAAAGTATAGAGTGTATTTTTATAAGTCATTCTCACGGGGATCACAGTTTGGGATTAGTAAATTTCCTATATAAAATTAACAAAAAGATAAAATTATTTGCACCACTTTGTGTTATTAATTTTGTTATGTCATTTAATCAAAATATTGAACCTTTTCCTACAGACATAGCCAGACAGTCCAATGAGTTAATTTTAAAGTATGGTTTTGAATAAAAATGAAACACTTGAAATTTTTTTGTAAATGTCTACACAATGTCGATTCATGTTCAATATCTTTAAAATATAAAAATATTAAAATTTCATATTCCGGAGATACAAGACCTTCGTCTCTTTTTGCTGAAATGTCATCTAATTCGAATCTTATGATTCACGAGTCAACATTTGACGATGAAAACATTGATAAGGCTATTAAAACTAATCATTCAACTGTTGGAGAAGCTTGTAAGATTTTTAATTTGTCAAAATCAAAAGTGTGTCTTCTTACTCATTTTAGTCAAAGATATTCCAAAAAATTTATTTCTGATACCTTAGGAATTCCTTGTCATGATTTTTACAAATATGAAATAGGAAAAAGTATTTATGACTTTTCAGAGATAAACAAGTATTTAGAGAATTTACAATAAACAAGTAGTTAGAATTGAAACACATATTTACAATAAATAAGTACTGAAAAATAAACAGGTACTGAAAAATAAATAAGTACTGAAAAATAAACAGGTACTGAAAAATAAATAAGTACTGAAAAATAAATAAGTACTGAAAAATAAACAGGTACATAAGAAAAACTTTATTTTTTCTTTTTTTTTCCTATGTATTTTTTAAAAATTCTTTTTTTTTCTATTTTACTAATTTTATAAGCTCTTCTCTCTTTATTAAATTCTTTCACTAGTCTTTTTTTGTCTTTCTTAGATAATTCATCATTAATAGGATATTCATTTTTATCTATCGTAGCTTCATCAGATGATTCATTATCCGATAAATTATCTTGATTCTGCTTACTTGTAAACATTTTTATATCCTCGATATTTGTGACATCATCCAATTTAATAGGGATAAAAGTATTTTTTGTTAAATCAAAATTTTGTAAATAGTCAGGAATATTAGTCTTAGTAATTTTAGTAAAAAGATTATTAATATTTTCTACTTCTACTCCTATTTTATTAAAAAAGTTATTTATATTAATTAGGTCTGTGATTAGAAACTCATTGGCATTAATGTGATCTTTTTCTACACTTTGTCCGACGTCTATTACATATACTTTATTTTCATGATATAATAAATTGTACCACTTAAATCTGCGTGTATAAGATTACACTTATTGTACATGTCAAAAATAATCTGAACAACTTGTTTATAAACACTTATTGGATCTTCAAAAAAGCATCTTTAAGTCTCGGGGCAGGAGAACCAATAAGACTCATAACAAGAACATTTCTTTTTAAATAAATAGGCATTGGTGAAGGAATGTCAAATTTATTCAATCTTTTTAGATTTCTAACTTCTTTTTCTGCCCAAAGTTTAATTAATTTTCTACTATTTTTTGTACAAAAATTTTTAAATCTTTTTTCACTTTCTAAATATCTTTCTCTATCTTTAAAATTCATAGCTGATGTTTTGTAAATTTTTATAGCTACTTTTATTATTTCATCTTCTTTCTGATTTTCATCTATAATATTATTTTGTTCTGATGTTAAGTTTATAATATCTTTTTTCTTAATTAGGACATTTTTGTCTTTTTTTAATTTTTTTCTAAGTTTTCTTTTACTGAGTGTAACTGGCACATTGTCTTTCAAAAATAAATTTTTTATGACTTGATCAATTTCATCTAATTTTGTTTTTTTAATAATTTCTTGAAGTTTTTTAGTACTAAAAATATTTTTGTTAGAACTTTTGTCATCTAGCAAATGAATATTTTTGACATATTTTGAATAAATTTCTGTACTCGCATTTGCAAGATAAACATTAGCTTCTTTCCCTGTGCATATACTTCCTTGAAGATCAATAATTTTATTTCGAGTAATAAGTTTATTTAATATACAAATTGTTTTTTTATCAAGTACTTTGTCTATTGTGTTTCTATCTGATTTGTCTTTTCTCTGTTTTACTTCTTTACATTTTTTCATATGGGCATAGAAAAAGATTTCATTTTTATAGGACTTTATCAATTAACATAAAGTTAAATGGATAGCTTGTAATTTGCAAGTATGTGATTGTTGTAATTTGCAAATATGTGATTGTTGTAATTTGCAAGTATGTGATTGTTGTAATTTGCAAGTATGTGATTGTTGTAATTTACAAGAAATATATGATTATAAAAATATATTGTTATATAGAAATATATGATTATAAAAATATGATTATTTAATTTTATTTACAATACTAATGCAATTAATAAACATGACTTTACAAAATAAATTTTAAGTCCTTTTCAACAAGTTGATAATAAATTTTAAATATGATTTTTACAACATAAAAAATAAACTTTTTAATAACTCTATTAGTAAAAAAGAGTTATATATTGTTTTTTCCTTTAACTAGTTTGTTACACTTATTGAAGTGTTCTTTGATGGTCAAACAAAAAAATTAATTATTAAAATTAATTAGAAATATATTTTTTAAATTCTGCATAAACAAATAGTCATTTTAATATAAATAATATTTTGGAACCTCTTAAGTGAAACTAATTGTGTCTATTATAGAATATCCTTCGCTCAATATTTAGTCATAAAATATTTTATGACTATAAAAAGAAACACTTTTTATTAAACATATTGCAATTTAAAAAAGTCATTTTTTATTTAACATATTGTGAATTGTAGATTTTAACAAATTAATTTCTTTTAAAAGGCTCAAATTTTTCCTTTTTTCAATATTTATTTCATCTCTTAACTCTTTTTCTTGATTTTTCATATCTTTTTTTATATTCTCCAAATTATTTCTACACAAGCTGATCAATTCATGCGATTCATTTTTTGGTAATTTTCTTGTTGTTAACATTTCTATTTCAAATCTCTGTAATCTAATAATTGTTTCTAATTTCAAAATATCTTCTTTTAATTTTGATTCTGATTCCAATTTGTTATTTAGTTCTTTATTTAAATCATAATCAAATGTTTTTTCCCTTTTGTTTGCTTTATCAATTTCATCTTCAAGTTTTCTTTTTAAATTTTCTAAATTTGATTGGTTGATTGTTGAATTTACTTCATTTGTGGGTTTAACAGAAGATTGAAAATTATCAAATCTTTTATATTTGCTCTTGGAGTTAAAACATTACTTAAACGTTCTTTTAATATGTTTTTAATTTTTGGACTTATTGTATTTTTTAAACTTTTATTTTCTTCTTTAATATCTGAAATATCAATTTCATCTACGTAAAATGAACCTTGTTTGTTTTTTTGAAATATATTTTTACTGCTTTCTGTATATCTTTTATAAGAAATATTATTTTCTTGTGGTACCTGAATATTAATTTTTGATATTTTACTATATTCAGTATTTTGTGATTTTCTGTTTTGGTAGCTTTTCCATTCTAATTCTGAATTATTTTTGTCTTTAGGGATATTCAAAATGCTGTACTCATCTTCTTCCATGCAAGGGGAGATTTTTATAAAAAATAAAAAAAAGACTTATTTATAACTTAAACAATGCATAAACAATCTTCTTTAAATTTAAATAATGCATAAAAGATATTTTTAATAAAGTCAATGCATAGCCAATCTTCTTAAATAAAGCCAATGCATAAAAGATATTTTTAATAAAGTCAATGCATAGCCAATCTTCTTAAATAAAGCCAATGCATAAAAGATATTTTTAATAAAGTCAATGCATAGCCAATCTTCTTAAATAAAGCCAATGCATAAAAGATATTTTTAATAAAGTCAATGCATAGCCAATTTTCTTCAATATAAAAAATC
This sequence comes from Leucinodes orbonalis, assembly GCA_019425675.1. Taxonomy (NCBI): domain Eukaryota; kingdom Metazoa; phylum Arthropoda; class Insecta; order Lepidoptera; family Crambidae; genus Leucinodes; species Leucinodes orbonalis. The sequence goes on along the minus strand of PQWD01008438.1, from coordinate 8,940 downwards.
CATAAAAGAGGCTTATAAAAAATTATTAGAAGACAGTTTTTTTAACATATGAAAGATTTAAAATTTTCTTTATATTTAAATAATGCATAAAAGAGACATACAGAAAAATAATGCATAAAAGATATTTTTAATAAAGTCAATGCATAAACAATCTTCTTCAATAAGGCCAATGCATAAAAGAGGCATAAAAAATATTAGAAGTGAGATTTTCTAACATATATAAAAATTTATGGATAACTTAAATTATACTCTATAAAACAATCTAAAAATTATTAAGAAAAGTCTTACAGTTGAATCAAAAATAAACAGAATCTTTTTTTATTCTAAAGATAATTAATTTTTACCCCATAAAATGATTAGACAAAATTTCAAATTAATTAATGAAATTACATATCGTGTAAAATCTGATATAAATCTTGTTCCTGATATTAACCTAGAATTATTATTTAAGACACTCGAATCGGATGTTATTTTTTATTTACCAAATCCTGTCACATTTATAGAATTTATTAAAAAATTTTGTTACTTGACAGTTCAAAAATATAAAAAAATAAAAAAAATCTACGTTTTTGTAGAAGACAATACCTCCCAGAAAAGTGAAATTTATAAATCCTGTTTTCCCAACGTAATCGAAATCATTCATGAAAAAGTAATACCTGATGTTGAGAACAATGCCGTTATTATTTTTGATGACATAAAAAACATTGGTAGTTTTAATGAACTTGTAGTAAATAATAAGGAAATGTTATCACAATTTATTTTGAGATTTGGTTTTACAACTTCACCATTTTTATTTTATGATCTTTTTACTTCTACAGGGTTGGATTTTGCAACTTATGCACCAACAATATTTGGACAAGAAAACAAGTACTATTATAAAAAGGCATTAGAAGAAACAGAAATAAAAAAATATAAATCTTTGGAAGAAGAAATATATTTAGATAATTCTAAAAAAGAAATAAATGAAAATTTAAAAAACATAGGTCAATTTATTTGTAAACTTAATAGTGGTAATATACCAGAAGAAAAAGATATTGCAAAGAGACTGATTTTTTTATTAAACAATGGATTATACAAAACAGATTTCGTGACTTCTATGTTATTGAAATCCGAAAATTTTTCTGAGACTAGAAAAAACCTTCAAATGTTACAATTTACATCAAACAAATTATCAATACTTTTTGATTGTGTCATCGACACGTCATATAAAAACATTGAAATTTGTTTTAATTTCTCAGAAGTTTTAGATATTGTTTTTAGTATTTTTAAGTATGAAACAACAAATATAGAAAATTTAATGCCTAATATAACAGAGAATGTAGAAATTAATTCTACAGATTATTTAATTAATATTAAATTTAAGGATAAAAAGAAAGAACCTCCATTTTACAACATATAAAGATTTTTTATATAAAAAAGATACTAATTTAATAATTTGTTATGATTTTAAACCTTTACACGTTCAATGTAAAAAAGTTGTAATTTACCCTAACAATAAAGAAGATCTTTTTCTAAACTTACTAGCTTTTGAAGATAAAATTGAGACAGAAATTAGGCAAAATTATAAACCTCCTGAATTTTTAGGTTTAGATAAAAAAAATAATACAAAATTTTACAATTTAAAAATTTTTACAGATCAACTTTTTGAGAAAAAAGATTTTACTATTAGCACGACATTACACGCAAATACATTTGATCCGAAAAAAAATTTATTGACAATTGAAAAAGTGCATAATTTTTCTTACGTAGGTTTTAAATTAAATGAAAAAATTAATGAACCTATAAAACTTGATTTTATCAAACCCAATTATGATAACATTTCTATAAGTGCAATTTCTGTTGATTTTGGAACAATAGCCACCAGAAAGTGTTTTTTAAATTCTTATGAGTTGAAATGTCAAACATTCGTTTTTTTTAGAAGAGATGTAATTTTGTTGTATTGCATAGACAAAGATTTTTTATACAAAATTAAAATATCAAATTCATGCTTTGAAGAAAACTTTTTTGTAGAAAAAAATGAATTTTTTCTAAATTTTTACTTGTGCTTAAGTCGACAACCTAAAATTTTTAGAATACAAAACACTTCATCTTTTATTAAAAAAGGAAATAACATTTTAAATATGAAATGTAGTGAAAGATACAATTTACTAGAAAATAATTTATGGAACAGGTGTTCAATAATTGAGGTACCATTTATAAAAAATAGAAGTGATATAAAATTATCTTTTGATTTAAAAAACAATATAGACATTTACAAGATAAAAGAAATAATTTTTAAAAATAGAAAAAATAAAAATGAAAATCAACTTACAATTGCAGATATTGAAAAAAAGAAAACAAAACTTTTTGATGTTATTGATTGTTTAATTTCATTTTTTGCTAGGTATCAAAACATTTCTATTATCTTTTCAAATTTTACAAATCAGAGAAAAGACTTTCTAAGTTTTAGAGAAATTTTTGACATTTTAAAAACTTTTAGTTTTGATGATTTTTATCATTTCATGTGTTTGTTGTCACAAAAAAGTAGATATTTGATTTATAATATTACAAAAGAAGATATTGATTATTTTAGCACTGTTAATTCATCGAATATAGTCACTTATTTACTTTCCGCAATAAATTCTAGATTTAATGACGTGTCTCGCATAATTAAAAATTTTAAAGATACTAATAATAATAAAGAAGAAAGAAAAATTAGACAAGTAATTGTATCACCACTAGAAATCATTTATAAAATGCCGGTTGTTTTTGAAAGTAATAGAATATTAAGAGAATTTGATTATGAAAAATTTTTAAGAGTGTCTTTAAGAGAAGAAGATTTTAAAACTAAAATAAAAGATACAACAATTAAAGATCAAAATCAAATTTATGATTATTATAGAAACATTCTAAATGAAGGTATTTTTTTAGGCACTAGAAAATATTTTTTTGTTGCTATGACCACGTCACAAATGAAATTGCATAATGCGTGGTTTTTAACTCCTTATTTTTCAAATAATATTTTAATAGGCTCTGATTACATTAGAAATTGGCTAGGTGATTTTTCAAGTATTAAAAATATAGGAAAATATGCTATGAGATTGGGTCAAGCATTAAGTAGTACAATTCCCACTATTGATATTGAAGATTTTTTAGAAATAGAAGATAACATAAAAAATGGATTTAATTTTACTGACGGGGTAGGAATAATTTCTTTAGTTTATGCAAAAATTATTTCGCATAAATTGGAATTAGAAGAAATTCCCAGTGCTTTTCAAATTAGATTTGGAGGTTACAAAGGTGTTATAGTAGCACATCCTATTAATGATGAAGATTTAAATCTATATAAAGATTTTAATGTAAAAAAAGATTCTATTGAAGTTGCATTTGGATTATTAAATTCAGGAAAACCAGATAATTTTAAACGTTTTAAATTTGTTGATTTTAACCAACAAAATATTCTTATGAAGTCATTAAGTGAAAATGATAAAAAAACAGTACTTATTTTAAGAAATAGCATGAAAAAATTTGTGTCAAAACACAATAATATAGAATGTATTACACATTCATCTACAAATCCATGTTATCTAAATAGACAGATTATTAATTTATTAGAAGGTTTAGGTATTGATATTTCTATTTTTTTAGAACATCAGGATAATTTTTTATTGAATATTCTAGAGGAATTAAATAATAATCCTATTAAATTTATAAGAAAGATTTACGGCGGAATACCATTAAATGAAAATTTTAAAGATACTAAAATTTTTAAAAAGTTATTATTACAAATTAGTAATAAATTCATACGAGATTTGTACAAAAAGAATAAAATTTTAATAAATCATGGATCAGTTCTGATGGGTGTAGTTGATGAGCTTATGATTTTAAAAGAGAATGAAGTTTTTATTAAAGTAAAAAAAGATCTAGTAGGATTTTATGATAATTTTGTTATTGATGGAGATTATTGTATTGTAGTAGGCCCATGTATAATTGCAAAGAATCCTTGTTTACATCCTGGAGATATTAGAAAGGTAATGGGAGTCAATAGACCTGAATTGGGATTCTTACGAAGTGTATTGGTTTTTAACCAATCAGGTTCAAGACCTATTTCTAACATGTGTTCAGGTTCTGATTTGGATGGAGACATGTACACGGTTATTTGGGAAAAGACTCTTATCCCTCTAAACTTCTATGATCCCTCTTCTATGAAGATCAAACATTTTTATCTAAAGAAGTTGTATGTTTAAAAGATATTGTAAATTTTTATATTAGATATATTAGAAATTATCATTTAGGAAGTATTGCTCATGCTCATATGGTCTATTGTGATTTAAATGATGTAAAAAGTGAAAATGCTAAATTATTAGCAGAGCTATTCAATAAAAGTATAGATTTCCCAAGAACTGGATTTATAGCTTCTGTGCCAGAATCTTTGATACCTACAAGTTATCCTGATTTTTTACAATTAGGTGTCAATGTTTATCAGAGTTTAAAAACATTAGGGATATTATTTAGAAGATCCTTTTCTTCTTTACTTAATACAAATCTAAAATGTGAATGTAATAATTGTTTGAAAAGATTCATAGATGGTTTAAAAACGAAATACAAATTAATTTTTCAAGGGAGTTCTATAAAATATAAATATATTAATAATGACATAATAACACGTCATGAAAAAATTGAAAATGATTTTTTTGTGAAATTTAAAAAGGATATTAATTTTTTACTAAAAAAATATAATTTTAAAAAAGAAGATGATATTTTATTACAATTTCTTACAGAAAACGAAGAAAAAAATTATGAAAATATTTTGTCTGAGTCACATTCATTTTATAAAAAAATTAGAAATGAGTTAAAAAATTCCAAAACAAATGAGATTGATTTATTAATTAGTAGTGAAGATTGTACTGAAAATATTAATTCATTACCTATTTCATTTATAGATCATAAAATAGTTTTAATATAAAAATCTTTATGAAGATGACAAAGATGGTTTTATTTACAATTCAAATATTTTTATTAATAAGGTTAATTTACAAATTGGAAATGACGTCATAATTGATAAAGAGAATTTTAATGAATTTTTAGAGAAAGATAAAATACATGTGTTTACAGATATAAAAATTTATAAGAAATTTATAAATGATATAAATAGAAATTGTGATGAAACATTTCAAGAAATTTTTAATCTTTTATTTCTTATTGATTTTTTTTGATTCATCATCTTTTGATCTCGTTCTAGTCTTTTTTTTATTTTTACAATCCAAAATCAAAAGTCATAATAAAATGGATGTAGTAAAAGGACTTTTTAAAATATCTAGAGAATTTTTATAAAAATCCCAATGATAAGACTTTGTATTATTTTATTTACAAATTTGTAAATAAACCAAAAGGAAATTTATATTTAATTAATATAAAAAATGATATAGATATAAAAAATTTATATACAGAAAACACACCTGTGATAAGACTTGCTATTGACACAATAGGTCGTACTATTTTTAATGTTGGATATTTTTTGATATTTGAAATTAATTTAGTACAGAAATATTTATCTTTAAAAAATGTTATTTTTGAAAGTATTCAGAAATCCCAACCAGAGGTAAATTTTATTAAAAAAACAGGAATAGGAGATTTAGTAATTAAGGGAATGTTTGACACATCAGATGAATTAAAATTAGAGGATTATAAAGGGGTTAAGCACATTTTACATAAAAATGTAAATGTCTATACACCAAAGTTAATGAATAAAGGATTTTGTGATATTGAGACTCATAAAATCAATGTAAGAGAGTTTTTTATAAAATCCTATTTCAATTGTCTATTTTCAAGGATACAAAAAAGTACTAATAACTTTGAGATTGATTATGTAAATTATTTAATAACGATTACTTTATCACCTGGTAAATTTTATATTTATGATGTTCCTAATAATTTTATAAACCAGGTGATGACTTTAGAAAGTCTTATTTCTTCTCTACAGTTTTATAAAAAATCTTTATCTGACGAAGATAAGACTTCTTTAAAAAGTTATTTTTTCAATAATAACGATTTAATAGACGAAGAAACAAGAATGGAATACATAAAAAAGAAGAATATAATTTTTAAAGAAAAAAATGTAGTTTACATTTTTTCTTTAGTTTTCAATAACGTGAGGTATCAAATTTATTACGAAAAAAAGAAAAATAATTTAGAAATAAAATTAATTACTAAAGGAAGATGTGTAGGAGGAAAATTATTTGTTATAAATGAAACAGACCTATTAGATAAAGACACGTCATTTGAAATCATGTATGAAGAAATAATAAAAAATGAAAATTTTAATAATTTGACAAAAGAAGAAACAGAGATTTTTAATGAAAGTTTATTTTCTTTTAAAGACAAAAATTTGACAGTCTCGAAAACTTTGAAAAGTTGTAAAAATTTTAGATTTGAAATTGACAGTAAAATACAAATTTCTGGTGAAAATAATTTAGAACTTATTAATCGAAAAATATATACAGGAAATAGGGATATTTTTACATTAGAGAATCGTCATGAGAGATTGGTAGTTTGTAGTGTGACGACTAATGAAGGGAAAGATGTAGGAGATGTTACAAAGTTTATGAATATATTTGAAAAGTCGTGGGATAATTTTATTAAATTTTATGCATAAATTTATATTTTTATTATTAGGATATTTAAATATTATAAGGATATTACATATTAAAATACAATAAATATAATACTAATAATATTAAGCTAATAACATTACACCTATTTATATTGTAAATAGTAGAAATACAATAAATACAATACTAATAATATTAAATACAATAAATATAATACTAGTACATATTTAAATATAATACTAATAATATTAAATACAATACTTGTACATATTTAAATACAATAAATATAATACTAGTACATATTTAAATATAATAAATATAATACTTGTACATATTAAATATAATAAAGCACATATTAATATTATACTAGTAGAAATCCAATTTTATTGTTGACTTGATAGGAAAATCATCATATTATCACTATAAGAATATACATCTTCATTAAAATTCACTACTATATTACAATTCTTAATATATTCAAAATCTCTCTCTAAATATTTTTTCTCATAATATCTTATTTCTAACCTATTTGCTGCCTCATAAAAATATTCAAAAGATTTTGCATTATTTTTTTCCCCAATCATGTAAATGTATAAATTAATTTTAGCTCTTAGACACAAAAAGACTCTCATTACAAAAGTATAAAAAGCCCTTGTTAAAGGGTATTTTAAATTGGTTACTTTCATATTATTATTAAAAACTTCATATAGAGAAGCATAAAATTTTTCATACATCAATATACTAAAATTACGAATAAAATACGTTGACACGTCATCCAATAAATTATAAAATTCATTTTGTTTAAATAACTGTTTAAAATTCATATCATCTAGTACATAATAAGCATCTGCCATTTTATATTCATGTCTACTGTAAATTACATAAGGTATTTTCAGAATATCTGACAATTTCTTACTAAAAATAGGTTGAACTTCTGATTTATTATAAGCATCTGAAAAACATGGTATTTTAAAAAGACATTTTAAAATTGTAAATGACAAGACTGGTGGATCTTTAATATCAAATTTAATATTATTATTAATAATAATTCTAAATACTTTTTTTGTTAAATTAGATTTTTTTTTTTCATCTCTTCAATTAAATTAATAATATAATTGTGTTCTTGAGAATTAAGATCAATAAGACTATCAATATCCTTTAAAAGCTCTGATGAACAAAATATATCAAAAAATAAATCATTTCTAGGATTCAATTTATAAAGATAAATTTTATTATTGAAAACTTGCTTATAAAAATTAATATACCATAATTTCTCATTTAAATATAATTTTAATTGGAAGCTTATAGGTCTTATTATAATTCTATCATCAAAAGAAAACATACTTATAAATCTTTTAGTTATTTCCGCTTCTTCATAAGATTTATTAAAGGAAATACTCTGAGGGAATAAATCAATAAAAATATCATAGTTGTCATATTTTATCATAGGAATTAAATGTAAACAAATGACTTTTTTTAGATTTTCTAATTTTTCATCATTAAAATTAATAAAATTGTAATTTTTTACTTCAATGACGTGTATATTGGTTTTTTTAGTTTTTTTATTAACTACTTTCATTTTTACGTCTTTTTCATTTACTATAATGATGACGTTGACATCTTTCAACTCCAAGGAATTATCAATTATAAAATCAGGTTTATTAAGATTAGTAGATTTCAACCAATTACATGTTCTTTTTACTAAGGTGTCATTTGTTAACATTGACATTAAGTTTTCAAAGGAACTTAAAAGTACAAATGTAAAAATATAAAATAAAATACATGGGGTATAATTTTTTTCAGTTATAACTGTTTTTCTTAAAAATTTAATATAACTTTATTTATAAAAAATTTTATAATCTTTAAAATTGATCTCTTAGTTATTTAAAAAGTCTTTATATTAGTTTATATAGTTATTTTAATCTTATTTTAAGTTTAGTAAATATTTAATATAACTTTATGTTTTAGTAAATATTTAATATAACTTTATGTTTTTTAAAAATTTAAAATACCTATATATTCTTATATCTGTTTCTGATAATAAACCTTCTTATTTACTTATAAAACATACAACCTTGTGTTAGTAGACAAAGGAATTTCTAATTATCTTAAACTTATTTAGAGGTCATGTAGAAATAATCTACATTTCATTTTCTTTGTAAATTAACATGTCCACAGTAATAATTTGTTATTGTTTTAATGTATAAGGAAATATTATTTATTTAAAGACTTTAATATAATTATTATTTGTATGCGGTAATATTACAAATACATATAAATATATATAAGAAATTTATAAAAAGATTTGATATTAAGATTTGTTTATTAATGTTAATATGATAGTGTTATT